>JAWZYT010004076.1:0-2500 GCA_034508575.1 Petrolisthes manimaculis
GTATGTGTGTATATGTTTTTTTTTTCTTTTTTCTTTGTTTTTTATTTCTTTGTGTGTGTGTGTGTGTGTGTAGAGGCGACACATCCTATAATCTATGCATGCTTGACAAGGATCCCCTGTTTTGAAGTGTGTGTGTGTGTGTGTGTTTGTTTCACGTGTCAGCAACTGTACATTGTTTTTGTTTGTTCTCACGCTCGTGGTAACCCGCTCCATCCACACACACACACACACACACACACATAATTATTATTATTATATACTTACTTAACTTATAAAAGGCCGGGGCGGTGAAGGCAATTTTCTACACTGTCACACACAGCTTCAACACTTTTATCCCTATTATTATTATTATTATTATTGTAATGATTAGAACTTAACCCTTGAAGGCCGGGGGAATTCCTGTAACCTTTATAGTCACGTGATGTTGGTCCAAGGGAAGTGCGGTACATTATACTACATATGTTACGCTAGTATTATTATTATTATTATATATATTATTATTATTTTTATTATTATAAAAAGACACAAACCCACATACACAAAAAAAAAGACAAACCCAAACACACACAAAAAAGACACAAACCCACACACAAAAAAAAAAGACACACACACACACACACACACACAAAAAAAAAAAAAAAAAAACACAAACACACAGGAGTCTTCAATTCGCCAACAACTAACAACAAATATCTTCCACTCTTAAAAGTTTGAACTAAGTAAGAGAAGGAAGGAAGGAAGGAAGGATGGAAGGATGAAGGTGAATTTTGTCCCCGACTGTACCGGAATGCAAAGAAAAAAAACCTGCACTGTTAAGTAGTAATGTTTTTAAAGTTGTTTGTTACTGTCTGTGCCTTTCGTACAAGCACCAACACTCTGCGGAACGTGAGGCCATGAAGTGAAGTTACAAAAAAAAAAAAAAAAAAAAAAAAAAAAAAAAATAATAATAATAATAATAAATAAATAAAATAATAATGTGTCTTTTTTATATTCGCTTTTTGTCCACTTTTATTGGAGTTGTAGGCCTTCAACTAACAATGGCTTTATCAAGTTTTTTTTGTTAAATGCTGTTAATTTTTTTTATATCATCTTTTTTTGTTTGTTTTTTATATGCTTTTAGATTTTTTTTATATCTTCTTTTTTTGTTTTGTTTTATATGCTCTTAGATTTTTTTTATATCTTCTTTTTTGTTTGTTTTTTTATATCCTCTTTTTTTTTATATCCGCTTAGATTTTTTTATAACCTCTTAGATTTTTTTATATCCTCTTAGAAAATAGGATTGACTGAAGACGGTCCCGGGAAAAAATATGTAAACAGTAAGGGCAAACTTCACCATAACTTCCATTCGTTTGTTGTTATCGTCCAAAACATAATATTATATACAGTACAGATGGCTCCACATATTTCGAGACAGACACAAGCCAAATCAGTATTTTTCCCGTTCACACACACACACACACACACACACACACACACACACACGTGGTAAACAAACCAAACTGCTTCCTTTCAATGCTGTGATTAAGCCAAGGTTGTGGGCCTTTGAAAGTGTGTATGAGGATGAGAAGAGTACAGACAGATTGGAGGAAGGAATATCATAGAAGAGAAGAGAAAAGAGAAGAGAAAAGAAAAGAGAAGAGAAGAAAAGAGAAGAGATGAAAAGAGAAGAGGAGAGTAGAGAAGCAGAGAAAAGTAGAGGAGCAGAGAAAAGAGAAGAGAAGAAAAGAGAAGAGAAGAGAAGAGAAGAAAAGAGAAGAGAAGAGAAGAGAAGATAAAAGAGAAGAGAAGAGAAGCAAAGAGAAAAATTGTACGGTAGAATAGGGAGGCAGATAAAAGGGAGAAGAAAATAAGAGAAAAAAAATAAAATAAAAGAACAGAATCTAGGAGAATAAAATAAATTAGAAAAAGAAGACAAGGAGGAAAGAAAAGAAATAAGAATGGAATGCAAGCGAAGAGAAAATAAAATAAACTAAATGAGAAGAGGAAGAGATGAGAGTAAGGAAGTGCCGACAGAGAAATAGGAGGACAGACCAGAGCAAGGGGGGGTGAGTGAGTGAGTGAGTATGTAGGTCAGGGCAGGATGCAGACAGCTTGGCAGTAGGTCAGTAGTGGGGAGGGACAGGGTGAGTGGGTAGGGAGTGGGGAGGAACAGGGTGAGGGGTAGGGAGTGGGTAAGGAAGGACAGGGTGAGGGGTAGGGAGTGGGTAAGGAAGGACAGAGTGGGGTAGGGAGGGTAAGGAAGGTGGGAGTGGGATGGAGGTGTAGGTTAGTGGAGTATAGCAGCGGTAAGAATAAGGTAAAAGTAGAATAAGATAAGTCGGTGTAAGGCAGGCTATGGAGGGAGGGAGGGAGGGATGGAGTAAGATAAGATAAGGTAATGGAAGGTTGGGTAGGTAACAGTATGTAAGATACAGAAGATAACAGTGTATTTCAGGCCTAGAGTGATCTTCTGCCTTCCTCATCTTCAATTCCTAGTGATTCAGATGGTAAAGAAAAAAGT
>JAWZYT010004076.1:7500-17500 GCA_034508575.1 Petrolisthes manimaculis
GATGATTATTATTGACCACGACTGTATGTATGTAGGGGGTTTATATGTGTAAGTGTAATCTGTAGTGGGTTATTATTTTGTTTGTAAGTGTTGGACAGTGTAAGTGTATATGTCTATGTGTGTAGGTGTGTGTGTGTGTGTGTGTGTGTAGGTGTAGTGGGCAATGTGGGTGGACCACTTTAATATCAGCCAGAATCTGGATCACTGACGTCACCCCATAAACACGTACCCCTGCCCTGCCCTGTCCTGCCCTGCCCTTCCCTGCCCTGTCCTTCCTTATGCTGCCCTACCCTGTCCTGTCCTTCCTTATGCTGCCCTGCCTTCTGCTGCCCTTCCATTCCTTATCTGCCCTACCCTGCCCTTCCTTAACCTTCTTTGTGCTGCCCTACCCTATCCTGTTCCCATGTCCTTCTCTGCCCTGCCCTTCCTTATGTTGTGCTGCCTTACACTACCCTGCCCTTCCTTCTGCTACCCTACCCTATCCTTCCTTCTGCTACCCTACCCTACCCTACCCTTCCTTAAGCTGCGCCACCCTATCCTGTCCTTTTCTGTCTTACCCTGCCCTTCCTTCCTTTAAGCTGCACCACCCATCCTGTTCTCCGTCCCACCGTGCCCTATCCTGTCTTGCACTGTTCATCATTCTGTCGTGCCCTATCCTTCTGTGTCCTTTTCTTGTGGTGTCCTATCCTGTCTTGCCTATCCTCTGTGTCCAAACCTACCCTCCCTTGCTCTTCCTTCTGTCCTGAGGGGTAGGAGATAGGAACGATAATAGCCTACTGAAATTAAGGATTGAAAATATATGTGAAAGAATATGAGAAAGGTGTGAAACTGATGAGATGAGGAGGGGAGAACAAGTAAATCATGAACAGAATGAAGAAAAGAGAGGAAGGAAAGTGAGATGAAAGGAAGGAAAGGAGGGACGAAGGGAGAGAGGAAGGAAAGGAGGAGGTAGTGAAGGAAGGAAGAAAGAAAAACGAAGGAAGGATATGAGGAGGTAGTGAAGGAAGGAAGACGAAGTGAGAGAAGGAAGAAGGGAAGGAAGGAAGGAAAGACGAAGTGACAGAGGTAGTGAGTGAAGGGAAGGAAAGGAATGAACTAAACCGACAGATGGCCGAATGACTGACTGTGTGTACAAACTGCCAACCGCTGCCAACATTTCCCAGGGAGATGACATGCTTGGCTGGGGTACATCCGGGTCTTAGGGAAGAAGGAGGGAGAGGAAGTGGTGGAGGGAAAGAAGAAGGTTTGCAGAAAAGAGGGATAGAGGGAGGGAAGGAAGGTGTGACAGAATTTTTTAGAAGGGAAGGAAGGAGCAGAGGAGTGGAGGGAATGAGGAAGTGGAAGTATGAGGGAAGGGACTGGGGAGTGGATGTGTGTGTGAGAGAGAGAGAGAGAGAGATACAGAGAGATAGAGATAGAGAGAGAGAGAGACACAGACAGAGAGAGAGAGAGATACAGAGAGACAGAGAGAGAGATAAAGAGACAGACAGACAGAGATAGATAGAGATAGATAGACAGATAGATAGAGAGATAGAGAGAAAATAAAGAAAGAGAGAGAAGTAAGGACCAGACAGACGAGTAAAAAAAAAAAAAAAAAAAAAAATCCCCCAATGATATTACAACCAACTCTTGTTACGTAACCATTGGGCGGGCAAGAAGATGTCGCCCGTAAAATGAATTAAGAGACGCAAAGTGTTGTGGATTAGAGACCAAGTGCTATTTTAACACCTGGCAAAAAAAAAAAAAAAAAAAAAAAAAAAAAAAAAAAAAAAAAAAATGAAAATAAAATGCAGCAATTCTCATCCAGTTATTAAATGGTTGTATATATAAATTTCAGGTGTTTTTTTTTTTTAGTTTATCTGTTGAATGAGTGTACTGTTTATTTTGTACTGTAGGAAAGAAGTGTATAATTCATGTCCTAACTCACCTGTCAAATGATAAAAGAGGGAGAGAGAAGGGGAGAGGGAGAGGGAGAGGGAGGGATGGAGGGAGAGAGAGAGAGAGATGGAAGAAGGAAAGACCCCAGAGCAATATGAAGGGGAGCAAGGTATATTAAGTTAAAAAAATATAGAGATGATGATGAAGAGGAGGAAGACGTGAAAGGAAGAAAGCAAGGGAATTAGGTAGGAAAAGTGAGGGAATGAGAGAAGGAGGACAAGATAGGAAAAGCGAGGAAAATAGAGAAGGACAAGATGAGGAGGGATGGAGTGAGGGAAGGCAGGACAGGTGAAGAGGGAAGGAGTGTGGGAGGGCAGGACAGGTGAGGAGGGAAGGAGTGTGGGAAGGCAGGACAGGTGAGGAGGGAGGAGGGAAGGAACGGAGGGAGCAGGTGGGAGAGGGAAAGACGGAGGGAAGAGAGGAAAGGAGGGAGTTAGTAGGAGGGGAGGGGGGCAGGATCCGGGAGAGAACACACACACACACACACACCTGCCCTCAAGTTACTGGGTACACCTTCCTATACCTAAACACACGACACACCACAGTATACAAGAGATACAAGAGGCAGGGGGTACAGGGAGGAAGGAGCAGGGGCATGGCTAAACACGAGATACAGCAGGGGTATACAGGGAATAAGAACAGGAGACAGGGTATGAGAAGAGAGTCGTGGTTTGTAGTAAGGGAACAACCTATTTTTTTTTTTTTTTTTTTAGGGCTACTGATTCCTCGTTCACACAGCCTATACGACCCCAGTAAACAAAATATCAGCTCAATAATTGGGGATCTGGTTCGTGACATTGTTTGGAGGATTCAGACACCTTGCAAACAAACAAACAAACAAACACACACATGCAAACAAACAAACACACACACATGCAAATAAACACACACATCCATATGCATGCAAACAAACAAACGCCCACATACATACATACATACATACAAAAAACAAACAAACAAGCAAAAAAACCACAAACACACATACAAACAAACAAACAAAAAAACCACCCACACTCATATACATGCAAACAAACTGCCACCCTCACCCCCCCCCCCCCACACACACACAAAGCATACAGTACAAGCAGCTCCAACGCACAATTATCTCCTTGGATTACACACAACAACAACAATAACAAAAACACACACACACACAAACCCCCTTCCCCCCCTCCCCCCCCCACACACTAAAACTGACCCACACAGAAAAAGAGAGAAACGACATACTTGCGGTCCCTTTTTTTTCTTTATTTTTTTTTTATTTTATTTTTTTATTTTTTTTTTATTTTTTTTTCAGCAGGGTCGAGTACCGTTTTCCCACCAAGTCTATACGGCTCAACTTAAGGGGGAGAGTAGTATACTTTTGATATATTGGAGTGCCTTGATTCCTCCAAAGTATGCCAGGAAACAGACCCAGATGAAGACAAATAATGGTAGTATCCTGTTGCCTGGAATAGTTTGGAGGAATCATAATCTCCAAAAATATCAAAACTATATATACCCTCCCCTTAACCTTTCCTCACTCTATATAAAACATTGGAACACATAAACAAAAATAATAATATCTACCAAAAAAGCTACAGTACTATTGTTATAAAAGGATATCGGGTATGTGTTTATATTTATAGTACCATATGTAGTTTTAGTAAGCTATATGTAACTATTTATAGAGTGAGTAAATAACAAGACTAACCGTATGTATGTATGTACAAGACATTAATTAATTATGTAATGTGTACTTGATGGGGTATAGGTAATGATGATGATCGGTAGCCTACTATATCTCTATAAATAAATATTGTATAATTGCTAAAGTTTATTTACTTGTTCGTCTATTCGTCTGTAAGTAAAACATTTGAACAAGTAATACCCGGCGTTTATAGAATGTAGATCAATGTTGGGTTCTGGTAACAACAAAATGATAAAATATTTCCTTTCGAGCGTTTTCTTCCTTCTTTCGTCTTTCCTTCTCATTTTTCTTATATTTACCTGGAGATAACAACAACAACACGAACAGTTTTCCAAGTGCCACGACCATAACCATAACCATAAATACTGAGGTGGTCATATGGGTGATACAGAGAACCTATATACTTTATCACCAAGACACCATTACACCTTTTCTACCAGACGGAAAAAAGGAAGGAGTTGGTGTCAGGCCTAGGAAAGGAAAGAAAAACAAGGATAGATTGAGATACAGAAGACCTAGTGAAATGTGGAGGAGGAGGAGGAGAGGTGGAGGTGGAGGAGGAGGAAGGTGTTATGAGGAAGTTGGAGAGGGAAGTGAGAGAGGAAGGTAGAAGTGGAGGTGAGGAGAAGGAGAGGTGGAGGTGGAGGGAGGAGGAAGTAGACAGCAACCTTAACCCACTTAAGTTAAAATGTCATGAGTTTGTTTCTTACCCCACACACACACAACACAACAAACAAAATACAAAACCACACAACACAACAGAACACAACACACACAAAACAACACAAAACAAAATACAATTCAACACAACACACACACAACACAACACACAAAACAACACAAAACCACATAACACAACATAACACACAAAATAAAACAAAACACAAAACCACACAACACACACACAAAACAAAACAAAAAAATAACACACACACACACACACAACACACAAGGACGTTCATCAACCCCCTGACTAACAACGTATCACACTGTTGTTCAATAATCTCCATAACCTCTATATACAAATAAATAAATAAATAAATAAATAAATAAATAAATAAATAAATAAATAAATAATACCTTGATGTGCAGCTTGAAACTCTCTTGGGTGTCAATCAGTCAATCAATCAATGAGTTGGGTCTAGTTGAGGTTCTCTCTCTATTCGGGTACCTGGATCTCCTTCTTACTAAACAGGAGGATATAGGAGGGATGTGGGGGTCGCTAATGAACTGGTCTTGAAGTTGCACTGTATATATTTCCTCTTGGTTGGTTGGTTGTAAGATGGTATTCACACGTGACGGTACACACATGAACGCAACACACATATATATAATAATACATGCAGCACTTTCTCATTCACTGTTAATAGATGGTAAACACTAGCTCCGTACGTAACGATAGTCCCAGTGCGTAATCAATCCTCATCCAAATCGCTGCATGGGCTGTAAAGAGATCCGAACACTAAACTCCTGAGTGATGAACGAAATGGCATACAAATCGTTGTGCAGTGAACGGAACGAACACAAGATTCAATAGATACACGGTGGTGCTTGGAAGGGACATTGTTTACTCGACACAATGGCACACGGAATGAACAAAACCTAGTCCAAAACGGGGCGCATGAAACAGGAGAGGCTCACGAAAGGGCCGCACGCAACAACAGTCCCCCGACAATGCACACACACATCCTACACGCACGCACGCACACACAAAGGCAGCATCCGCACACAATTAAGCCTGAGTTACTGCGCACAAATCAGTAACCACAAGAAAATTGGCACTTCGGGACACGCACGCACGCGACACTAAGTATCCGAACTCCATCTGAACCACCTGACACTGAGAATACGTACACACACGAACGTTGCTTACACACACACACACACCACAGGCAAACACCACACACAACCTTTACCAAACACACTACTGCATGCCCCCACCCCGACACACACACACACAGGGAGGGGAGGGAGGGAAAGTGTGGGTATGCGGCCTTGAGGGACGTCGGGTGGGGTGGGGGGAAGGGGTTGGGTAAGGTGTAGGGGTGGGGAGGAGGGTGTGGGGTATGGTGAGGGAGGGAAGAAGGAAGCATGCATGGTGAGGGAGGAGGGGGACACAAGTATAGAGTAAGGGTGGAGGGAGTGAGTGAGTGAGTGAGGGGTTGTGGTTGTGTAGGCAGGGAGTTCTGGGAAGGGGGCATGTGGTAGGAAGAGAGGGGAGGGGAGGACTGGTGAGGTAAAGTGAAGTAAAGTGAAGTAAGGAGAAGTAAGGCAAGATAAAATACGATAAAAAGTAATATAAGTATGCAGTGTTGGGTGTGGAAGGGTAGAAATATATAGGCAAGGTATGGTACGGTACGACAAGACAGAGTATATAGAAAGGGAAGACCAGAATAGGATAGTGAAGAGTCGGAGTGTAGGGAAGATCAGAATAGGGTACAGGTATGAAATGGGAAGAGGAGAGCAAGACAGAACACGGTGGGATAAAGCAGAACAATGTATCTCCAGGACAAGGTAGGAGGAAAAATATAGGGTTGGATTGGGTTAGGTTGGGTTGGACGGGGTATAGACGAGTGTATGTACAATGTAATTTATAGAAGGGCATGACAGAACTACAACACAACGCAACACACCACACCTGGCTACCAACACATGAATGAGAGGTGAGTGGGAGGGAGGGAGGGAGGGAGGGAGATATTGACAACCCCCACCACCAGTCCCTCCAGTTCTCGTTCTACCCCAGTACCCCCTTTCCTCTCTCTCACTCACTCCTTGTGCCCTTATATACCTTTCCTCCTCTCCCCTTTCCTCCTTGTCTCTTACTATCTCTCTTCTTTATCCCTCTTGCCACCTGTCCCTATTCTTCCTTATCTCAGTACTCACTATCTACTTCTATTTTCTGTTTATTCCTTATATTTCCTATTTATCTACTTGTCCTTTCTCTCTCCTATCACCCTCTCTCCTTCCATGTCCCATTCACTATAATATACATGTTAACCTTTACCCTCTATCAATCATTCTTTCCTCTACCCATTAAGTACACCCACAACACCCCTCTCCCCCTCCTCACTCACCTATCCACCGTCACCCCACCCATGCATCTATCTAACCTTGTGCTCCCTGACCCTTCCTCTCCCTCCCCCCATTTCCCCATGTCTTAACACCCTCCACACATGCACCCACTGTCACCCTCCCTCGCCTCCCAACAAACCACCATCCCATGTTTACCTATGACACCCATCACTCTTCCTTTTATCCCCCACCATTTCCCCCATTACTCTTCCTTTTATCCCCCACCATTTCCCCCATCACTCTTCCTTTTATCCCCCACCATTTCCCCCATTACTCTTTCTTTTATCCCCCACCATTTCCCCCATCACTCTTCCTTTTATCCCCCACCATTTCCCTCATCACTCTTCCTTTTATCCCCCACCATTTCCCCCATTACTCTTTCTTTTATCCCCCACCATTTCCCCCATCACTCTTCCTTTTATCCCCCACCATTTCCCCCATCACTCTTCCTTTTATCCCCCACCATTTCCCCCATCACTTTTCCTTTTATCCCCCACCATTTCCCCCACCATACACTCACCTTCACCTACAGCTAAAGAAGGATAATTGGAGAGATAGACAATAACATGAAATAAATAGGGAGAGTAAAACAGGGATGATCACAGTGAGTTAGAGGAATATGTTTGAGGTGAAATTGGTCAGTGGTTCTCTGACTATACTATACTACACTATATACAATTCTCGTTTTGCCTCCCCATGCATGCAGTCATTTCTTTTCCTGCCGCCTCCCTTCACCCTCCCACCTAACCTATTCCAACCAGGGTCAACCAGTAAACCCATATTGCGCAACCTCCCACAGGGGCGCACACACAAACACACACACACACACAATAAATTCTGTAGCTTATAAATATGATGATGAAAGTACTCAGACAGAACTAAACTTATTTCAATACCTGTAGGAAATACAAAGACTTATATAGTCATTACCAATTCCTATTAACTTGAATATTCAATAATAATAAACATAATAATAATAATAATATTAATAATAATATGAAAGTTAATAACAATAAAAATAATAATACTAATAATAATAACAAATAAATAAATGTATAAATTCTGCAATGATCACAAAAAGTAGTTGGCAAGACTGTTTTGTTCATTGTGTCAGCCACACCAACACCAACACCAACACCAACACCAACACCAACACCAACACAACACCACACCAACACCAACACCAACACCAACACCAACACCAACACCAACACCAACACCACACCAACACCAACACCAACACCACACCAACACCAACACCAACACCAACACCAACACCAACACCACACCAACACCAACACCAACACCAACACCAACACCAACACCAACACCAACACCAACACCAACACCAACACCCACACACACACCCACAACACAACGCAACACACACAAGCACCCACAACACAACACCCACACCCACAACACAATACACACACACTGGAGTAAAGGTCAAAGTCCGCTAATGAAGATTTCACTGAGAACCATTCAATGTCCCTCCCTTCAACTCCCTCTCTCCATCCATCCATCCATCCATCTGTCTATTCTTTCTTCTCCTTTCTCCATCCATCCTTCCTTTCATCCTTTCTTTAGACTCAGTACAGAAAACATGATCTACTCTATTAAATCCAATAACTTAAGTTAATAGACAAACAAACTGATTGACTGACTGTCTTAATGGGTGACTGACTAACTGACTGGCTGACTGACTAACTAACTGATTGACTGACTGTCTTACTGGGTGACTGACTGACTAATAAGGGACTTTTCTTTAACATGGAGAGGGATATAGAAAGAACGTCGACGTTTTCACAGCTAGAAATTACTAAAAAATAAACCTGGTGCCTCACTCAAGTTGTTGTTATCATTATTTTTATCATCAATATTGTCGGTTTTGGTATTTCTTCCATCGATTCCTGAACCCATAAATGGTGGCGAAAACTAATTTTGTCCACAACTGTAAAGGCATACCTGGTTGGGGACAAATAATATAATCTCGTCAGGGCCGTTTCTTTAAGTGCATGATCCTGTGATGGGATATAAACGAGTTCTTCAAATATTGCCACGAAACACCAACCTATAGGGAAGGAGCTTGTTTCGTGGCATCTTCAGGAGGAATCAGAAGCCTCCAATATATTCATACACAATCACAGGGTCCTTTAATATACCGGTACTCAATCATATTTCTGCGACCTTATAAGAAAAAAACCTAATGATTTATTTACTGTGGTTATAAGTTTTTACCTTCAAGAACAGGTTAATGTATATATAGAAAAATATTTTAATCTGTTTGCAATAAGATTAACATAGACGGAAAATAAGATAATACTAACAGCAATAATACACACTGGTACAAACAAACAATAACAACAACAGCAACAACAACACACACACACCTCTGATACACACACACACACACACACACATACCTTTACGGCCACATAAGAGCATAAACACAGCAACCACCACCACCACCAAGAGAGTCCCAAACAAGTAAGTTGGTACCTCCTCCAAATGGTTCACCAACACAAATACTCGCTCTACTACCCTACCCTTCACACAAAAACCATGGGGGGTGAGGACGTGTGTGTGTGTGTGTGTGTGTGTGTGTGTGTGTGTGTGTGTGTGTGTGTGTGTGTGTGTGTTGCAGTGGACTAAAATGGACTAGGCTACACATCCTTTTTCTATGTATGTATGTATGTATGTATGTATTGTATGTATGTAATAATGCACTAAACACGTGTCTATAATTAACTTTTACACACACACACACAGACAAAAAAAAAAAAAAATTCAAACAGAAGTAGCAGACAGACAGACAGACAGATTGATAAGGAACTGTGTATTGTCTGGATTACTCTGATTGGGTAAAATGACGTCAGTGTGTGTATCAGGAACACACACACACACGCACACACACTCTCTCTCTCTCTCTCCTCGTTTCCCAACCCTCTTCCTTCTTCTCCCCTCCAGTGGTAAGATAGTATGGATGATAGTGGTGGTAAGGATAGTAGCATCATATATACACATTAGATCATCCAAACCACATCCCACCAAACCACACTCCACTATCATATATTATTATAAACCATTTCGAACCACACCTCACCTCACAACCAAGAACACATCACATCAAAGCCACACTCCCACTCTCATACACTTTAAACCACACCTAACTACACCCAACCTTACAACCGGGACCCATCACACCAAACCCAACAGGACACACTAAGCCAAAATTACCCCCCACTCCCTCTATCATACCAAAACTACCCCCCACTCCCACTATCATACACTTTAATT
>JAWZYT010004076.1:22500-25000 GCA_034508575.1 Petrolisthes manimaculis
AACTTCCTCAACCCTCTAGGTCTGTATCCGGTTAGTTAGTCGTAGGTACAGTCACGGTGTAAGTTTAGTCCTTAATAATATATTGGTGGGGTCGTAAATGCACGGAAGGTGTTTGCTGAGGGTGGAATAAATGTGTGTGTGTGTGTGCATGAGTGGTCTTACATAATCACAATAAAAGATACTAACATGCAAAATAAACTGTTCAATTCTCAAGGTCATTGCAAAGTTACCTAAGCTTATGGACAGGAGGGTGCGACCACTTTAATTTTATTTATCTATTTTTATTTTTATCCTTTTTTTTTTGTCCATGGATGATGCGCACTGACAGTCTGGAGGTATCAAGAGCAAATCTTTTAAATTAGGTACACTTGTAATTTTCAGTCCACGTGGGAGGAAAAACTGCCAGACTCTCACAACTCCTAACTGGGTGAAGGATGTTTTGTGTAGGCTATATAGGGCCAATGTTGGACACGTGGAGGGGGAAGGGAAGGGGAGGGAAGGAGGGGGACGAGGTTTACACGTGGAAGGAGGAGTGTTTGTGTTGGAGTGGCTGTGCTTACCTACCTGTGAAGAATGTGTGCCTGCCTGCCTGCCTGCCTACGTCATCCAGGATACCTACACAGACACACACACACAACACACACACACACACAGAAGGATTAAGTAGCGATGGGGCCTTCCTTAGGGACGACACAGGCTAATGCATTATGCCACTGTGAGACAAAGTGATTGAAAGACTGTCCTTAATCCTTCAAACCTACTGTATACTCTATACAGGATATACAGTTTTATCATTAATATACAATACATTATTTACTCTAGTTATTATAATATTCATAATGACCCCATTTTGTTTATGTGAAATGTTTTTTAGGAATGGTTTCCCAATTATATTTACCGATATTTATATTGGTAAAATGTGCACTAACACAAAAATAAACTCATTCTTCCGACAGAGAACACGATTAGCACAGTTCATAAACATTGTTTGTAATTTGCCTTGGTGTATATATAATGGTAGTTCGACCTACACTAATCCAAACTAAAATACAGAGCCAGTCCATGAATTGATTCTAACCCGGAGATAATAATAATTAGGGGAATGTTCAGAACTAAGAACAACACCACTGCTTTTTATTTTCCAGGGTAGAGAGAGAGAGATTCACGTGTGGTAGCTGTAAGGCATCGTGTATCGGCAAAATTAAGAGACACTTTTACTTAAAGGAAGAGTATAGTTTAGGCAATTTTAGCAGATAATGATTCCTCCAAACTACTCGAAACAACAGGCCATCATTATTGTATTTCATCTGGTCCTGTTTCCTGGCATACTTTGGAGGAATCAAGACACTTCCATGTACCAAAAGTATACTCTCCCCTTAACCAACCACAATTCAACCCAGAAAAGAACAGACACACACACACACAGTAATGTCCTCCTTAATAAGTCTCCTTCATCTAATTAGTTTGATCTGATAATGTGAGACGCTTTTCTTTCTTCACCACAACAAGAAACGATCACGGAACTATAAGTATAAAAACGATACTCAGATTTAATTGGAGAGAAAAAGAGAGAGAGAGAGAAAGAGAGAGAAAAAGAGATAGAGAAAAAGAGAAAAAGAGATAGAGAGAGAGAGAGAGAGAGAGAGAGAGAGAGAGAGAGAGAGAGAGAGAGAGAGAGAGAGAGAGAGAGAGAGAGAGAGAGATAATAATGACGTCAGAAGGGTTTGAGCGCCGCCATTGTTGAGTTGCTCCATTCACAACACTATACCACTTACACCCCCCCCCCCCTACCTTCACCTCCTCTCTCTCTCTCTCTCTCTCTCGAGACACACACATTCACACATCACAAAGCGTCTGTATTACACATTCACATATCGTCATATCTCCTCCTATACATTTACACATCAACACACCATAACAGTTACTCTTCCATATCATATTCTTCCCTCTCTATAGGTTTGACACACACACACACACCTTCCCATACACACACACACACACACATACACACCCCTTCCCATACACACACACACACACACCCTATAATAACCTTACTCTATAGTGGTGATGGTGGCGGAATGTGAGGAAGGAAGGAAGGGGTTGATGGGAGGGGAAGGAAAGGGATGGGGGAAAGGAAGGTGTTGGGGGGAGGAGGGGGGAAGGTTGGTTCATGGAAGGAGGGGCCAAATATAGAGGAGGGTCAAGAGAGGAGGTCACTGATCTTGACCTCTCTCTCTCTCTCTCTCTCTCACACACACACACACATACCTCGCTCTCTCTTAATTACACACACACTTGCACTCCTCCTTCTCCTTCCTTGTTTCCAACCCATACTTGTAAACCCACTCTCAGTTTCAACCCTCTCCCCCCCCTCCACCTTACTCCTCCATTCCCTCCCTAGTCCCTACCTCTCCCTTCATCCTCACCACTTTGCCATCCTCTCCCTCACCATATAGTGTAATAATTCCTCACGCAACCTCTCTCTCATCCTTCCTCACTC
>JAWZYT010004076.1:30000-55000 GCA_034508575.1 Petrolisthes manimaculis
ATACTTGGTAATGTCGCACTGTGCCTCCTGGGTATATCTGTTAAATGTTATGTTATTTTTACACTCTCTCATGTCTACTTCTTCCAGTATCACATTTCCATAAGTAACTTGCCATTATTAACACAACAGAGAGCGTATAGTACTTCCACTGTAACACGTAATGTTATTAACAAAGGGTTGTACAGGAATGGCATCAACTATAATACACTTTATTCTGTGGTGTTTGGCCTTATATACGACGCATCTCCAAGTATTGTCCTCATCTCCATATTTATACTTCATACACTAGTAACGGTTAAACCTGTATTATTTTTTATATAGCTCATGTATGACTGTGATAATGTAGCAATTAATACCTTATAATATTATGTTGATAAAATTGCAACTTTCTCACAAAGTGACTCTTTCACTATGTATAACTTGTGACACTTGAAAACTCGTAGACACTTATATATATCCGAGCTTCTGTAACTTCGACATAAAAAAGGTTCTTACGTGTCGTGAAAAATTAATAATAATGTACTTCAAATTTTACTTTCCAAGATCTTACGTGTTATAGGAGATACCGAAGTCGGACACAAACAGTCAAAGTTACATGACCCGAGTACTGAAACACACTTAAATGTGTTTCTGTGAGAGGACTAATAGAGGGCAGTGGCCAAAAAATATATTCAACTGAGACTGGCACCACTAACCTACTTAGGCTACACAAGTGTGGCGTTATCCTTGGTCCACAACACCTGTGGCAACTTATGCGCACTTGTACACACACCTGTTTCGCGATCCTCTGCACATAAACATTCGCATTTTCTTACATTACACCTGAGAGAGAGAGAGAGAGAGAGAGAGAGAGAGAGAGAGAGAGAGAGAGAGAGAGAGAGAGAGAGAGAGAGAGAGAGAGAGAGAGAGAGAGAGAGAGAGAGAGAGAGAGAGAGAGTGTGTGTGTGTGTGTATAGGGACATGTGGAGAAAGGTATACTGTAAAATGAGTGAGGTAACTGACGTGTGAGGTACAAAACATGTTCATCGCATTCTATGTAGTTAAAGCATGTATAGCATATTGACAATTACAATACTAGTTCCTCGGGGTTGTGTTGAGGCTTCCGTCCATTGTTTTTGTATCCCTACCGAAGTAAATTATGTATATATTATAGGCTGTTTTAAATAACTAAATAGTAACCTATCTAAAATGTGCTTAGCCAAATTTTAGCTCTTTGTGTGTATAAATATAGGCTATACACATAAAACTACATAGACGGCATCTTTGCACCATAGAAGAACTAAACATAAATTATCTGGTCATTAAAATAGAGTTCAAGGTCACACAGTCATGTTGATGTTATTGGGAGTGTGAGGAAAGTGGCAGATTGCATGTGTTTATGAGTGGATAGTGTTTATCAGAACACTACTTCTATATCCCAGGAAAGAAGCTAGGTTAAATATGTGTACATAAATTTTATACAGTAACTATTCAAGGTTAATCATAATAGAAGGGCAGATGAATAAATAAAGATGGGATGTAGCTAATGGCAAAGTTACACCGATCTACTAATATACAGCATTAACATACCCTAGACTAGAGGGAGATTGAACCTGGCATGTTCTTTGTTTATGTAGTTATAAAGTATAAAATTACCAGTGGATTCGCTCACTTCGCAGTCTAACTGGCAAATACTCCAGTGGGGACTCAGATCTGGGTTTTCTTTTTCAAAGCTGTATTCTGGGATGCATCTGATCCTCAGGTTATACTTGGTAAAGATATGTTAAGAATGGTGACAATGTTTTAAGACAAACTGTTATACTTTCTAGGTCTATATGGATAAAACACAAAGTATAATAACCGTAAAGTTCTTAAGAAAGTCTACGCTTTGCAAATGCATGGCCATTTTTCCAATATTTTGAACATTGTGCATACACACACCTAAGGTACAGGACTGAAGTTGTCGAGAATATTCAGTAGTGCTCTGCTTACCTTTCTAACCCTCAGAACACTTTTCTAAGGAATAACTAACCAACCTAGTGAAAGTAGCAGTCATATTTATTAAATAATATTTTGTTTAATATTGTAAGGAAAAGCACACAGCTGTTATTCTTACAGGCAACATGGCCTCAACAACTTAGGGTGAATAGAATAGTGGTCATTATAGGACTCACCAATATGTTGGGCATTATAGATATGGAGTATATGGAGATAAACTATGACACAGCCCATAATCTTTTAATTTGTTGAAACTAACACAGTTTCATATACTTGAATAAGGGTAGTGTTCATAAAAACCTTCACAGAGCCAAGACTCAACAACATATTTTTAAATATCCAATTCATTTTCCTTCATGCTTAATATTATACAGGCCATAAAACATATTTTGGCACTCTTCAAGTACCATACCACAGGAGGCATTCTGAACACGTATTCACACCATCTGTAGCAGTGATAGTTGAGAGGAGTAGGCTATCAGTGTAAGGGGCACCGATTAATTCTTGAGAGCAAAGAGCCTGTACTGTACCTTCCATTTATCCTGTGCATGTAATTATATCATAAAGTTTTTCTCAGAACTGAGTATCAGCCTAATAATAACCAAAACATTTCCACTGTGGCTTTCTTTCACTTGGTCTAATAGCAGAATGGCTCATAACATTAAGCCATAGCTGGTACATTTCTAAGAAGCTTATTATAATTACAGAACTTGAGAAATAGGAAGAAATGTTCTATAAGTCACCAAATATGATAAAATAATTTGTTGTCTTTAATTAACCTGCAGTACAAATAACCATATTATCTTATTCTACAATGAGGATTTGAGCCTTCAGCCTATTGCTCAATATATTCTAACATCTCCTAACTAGTGGCTTTATATTTCTTTGTGATGTGTGTTCGTGAAATTTAATCAACGCTGTGTTTCGTACCAAGTTTAAGTTAGGATCCATCTTGGTGACACATGAAAAGTATCGTGACAACATTACCCTCCACGAGTTGTAACGTTAGCTAATGTCAACAGTCCCACATTTTCTTCCTTTATCTTTATATGTATGGTGTACTTAACTTGCGAGTTTGTGAGTAATTAATCGATGGTTTAGAATTTTAGATACATAATAATGGTCCTTGGTAGACAGGTCCAATCTTCACCCTTATAATGTATTGTTTTGTTATGATGGTGACAGACACTGAGAGCCGTATGTAAGAACATTTATGGGGTATACGATGACGTGGTACCTGTACGATGACTCTATTGCTTGTCTATGGAGCCATCTTACCGGTACCACACCATCAATGTTCTTGCATACGGCCCACAAACAAACATATCCTTCGGGGGGGTTGACCATTACACCCAAGTCCTTATTTCACCCCTCACCACACCCTAAAATTAAACAGAGTACCATGCTCACCCACCTTTCACGGGCTGCTGATAATATGGTAGGCTCCAATTTATTCCCCTTTGTGCCGTGTAGTAGTAAAAGAAACAAGAGTAATGACACCAGCCCACCACCTCTCACTGCGCCATGTTTACAAATGGGGTGGCGCCATCTGTTGCCCTACCAACCAACTACATTATTTTATTGTATTATTATATTTTATCATTATTATATCACTCTTATTTTTAGCCCTTGGTATCAAGATTTACTTGCGTGCATCACCAGTTCTCGTTCGCCACTTTTACTTATTTTCACACCTATACGAAAGTCTTTTTAGTCATTACCTAATTTATTTTATTATTATTATTATCATAACTTATTTTTTGTCCTTGGTATGGGTATCAAAATTTTTATATATATGCAGCAGTTCTCTTTCGCCACTTTTAATTTATTTGCATACCTTTACGTCTTTTCGTCATTACATGCCTTTTTTTCTGAAATTAAAGATATTTTTTAGTAAAGGTTTTGCCATCTTTCGTTTCTAACCTTATTCTGTAATACGGTACTAATGACATTCCTAAATAATATGAATAAATTTAGATGATATAAGAACACTTGTGAAATGAACACTTGTGAAAACCTGCAAGTGTAAAAGAAAACGTTTAGGGGAAACTACAATAACGATCATAGACCAATATCTACAGGTGTTTCTACAGTGAACGAAGATACAAAAAAATTCAGTATACCACAAGTTTAGTATAAATGTGGCTGCTTTCCAAAAAAATGTACCGTATAATCTTTGAATGGAATCTGATGCTATAATTATTTCCATGGATGTTTTGTCGATATAAAAAAGAAATATAACCTGCAAGAAAAAAGACTAATCCACAATAATTTATTTTCAATCTCCAGACCACATTGTAGAATACTAACTGTAGGCCTACAGTCACGAGCACTAATAAGTATACAGCTCTGGTTGAAGCTTTGGGCAGTCTACCAATTCACCAACTCATTAATTCCAATGGAATCTTATTGTGCATTTATTTACTGTCTCTAGATATTCCAAGTATACCTGAATACTTATTAGTGCTCGTGACTACATACATATATATGCCCCCCTGGGCAGAGCTTTCTAACCCTACTATATATGGCCAATGAGCTAAATAAATGTAGTTTGTTCACAAGTTACAATAACAAAATAGAAATACTGTATATAAACATAAAATAAATTTCAGCTACATTGTGTAAAGTACTGTAGTTTCATAATTAATTACTCCATTCTCCATTCATCAGTGACATTCCTAGAGAGGTAAACAGACCCACTTGCCATGTTGCCAGCCACTGTACTGTATTAAGTATGGATTATAAACATGAATATACAGTATAGTGCGATATTTATTACACACCACTCGCTTGTACACTATAAAAAGTTGTTACACGTATATAAAAGTACACACAAGAAAAAAATCACAACCTCTGTATTGTTATAACCTACAAAATTAAAATCTCTTATTTATTTTCCCCCGTACAGTACAATCCTCCTTCAAGGCAACATAAACAGTGACTTCCAACACCTTTACTCCGGAGTTTGAGGAGAAGGTCGGTAGATGAAAAGGGAAAGACCAGTGGGGGTTTACGACACGAGTTAACATGTAGGAAAGACTAGGGATTTACGACACCAGTTACAATGAGGTAAAGACATTGAATCCTTAAACTAAACATTGCTATTTTCTCAACATTATTCAGGTACTGCTGGTAAGTGGTATGCCTGGTCCATCCTGGCTCTGATTCTCACAAGTTTACAAGGCAGTACTATCCTTGATTAACTAAAACTTAAAGGTACGTTACTTCTTGGCAATTTGGAGGACAACTGACTCTTCCAATTTCTGATACAAAACAGATCCTCCATACAGAAAGTATGCTTTCTGTAGTAGGCTATTGTAGTCTGGAAAATTCAGTAGTAGGCCAACTTGACTGTAACTTAAAGCAACAGATCCAATTTTTTTTTCTAATTACTGCACCTATAGTTAAGGAAAAAGAGAAATGGTAGGGCCCAGTCATAGGCTACAAACCACAAAATAAACTAAATATCATAAAATAAACCAAATATCCCCAATAGGACTACTCAACACATTTTTTTCAACACAGGCTTGATGAAGTATATTACCGAGGCCCAGGTCTCAATCAGCTACCCACATACACACATCATGACTTTAGTGGTTGCAATTACTCACATCAAGCAGTTGCATATCATCAATAATGACAAAACCAAGTGTACAGTGAAGAAAACACAATTTAATAATTAAATTAGTACTTAGTGCATTTGTATCTTACTTTTCACCAAACCATTTTCAGTGTTAACTTTCTTCTGATTTCGGATCACATACAGATCCAAGGTTTTTGGTAACTAAATTGTATAATATTGTCCTTTTTCTTTAAGTATCATTAATCTGTACACTAGAGAAACCTGAAAAATGCTGCCACATAAAACCTAAACAAACTTCCCAAAATATGACATGATGAAACCAGAACAGCCTTGCTTCAGGCTGTTAACTGTAGTACTGGTAATATGTACCTACAGGACTTCTTCAAATAAAATACAAATAAATATGTACGACTGGGTGAGTGGCAGGAGGGTGAGTTTGGATGATGGGAGGATGGAACAAATTTTATGGTGGGAAAAAAAAAAATTGAGAGTGAATAAGTCAGTAAGGGGATGAGAAAATATGAATCCGGATGAGTGAGGTTAGAGTATAATATGTGGGTGCACTAAGGATTAGGAAAGGGTGAGGGATGATGGAATGAAGATGAGGAAGATGAAATGAATAAGGGGGAATTGGGGATTGGAAGTGGAAGACAAGAGGATGATGGAGGATGGGAAGGCTAAAGACATTCTAAAGGAAGAAATTGTGAATTAAGTGTGAATACCTTAATTCTCTCCCATACAATCTTCCATCTCATACCCTGTTTTCTCCGGACTATTCCCACCTCTCATGTTCCTCGTCTCCCAGCGATCACCTTGGTTTCCTAGTCTTCCTAGTCTTCCTCCTCTCCCTCTTCTTCCTCCTCTTGGTGGCTTCTGGGAAGATCTCCTCATCACTGAGAAAGCTGATGTCTCGTCTCTTCATGAACCTGAAGACATCCTCGTGTTCGCACTTCTCTTGCCCGGTGTTACTGAGACAATGACAGGTACGTCGCTTCACTGGCTGCCTTGTCATCAGCAACTCAGGCATCGAGGGTACCTTGGGTGCAGGGACAAAGGAGGGGAATGGGTTGGCCAGCCGTACCACTCGAGGCACCTGGAAGGATGCATTTATCCGGGTGCACAGGGCACGAACACCTTGTCTACAGTAGCGGAAAGTTTGGTGCTTATCCCTGAACCAAGGGAATTGATGCATACACTCATTTACCAAGCCAGGAGGTAGACAAGACCTGCAAAATATACCAATAAACTACATGAGTAACTTGTTGAGTGTTGCATGGTCTCCCGAAGAGAGAAAGCATACATGAATAAGTTAAATGATACAGATTATAACACTTAATGACCAGGAATGTGATCCTTTTATAGGCTCATAGGTATATAGTACAGGCATATACATCAGTAAACCAAAAGTAAATCTTTTAAATAGTATACAGTACATAGGTTGATATTTGGTTCAGTTTCTCTCTCCTGAATGTTAAATAAAAAGGGACTATGACAAGCTAACGTACCTGTTGAAGCCTACACTCCGGCCCCACTGGAGGGAGTATCCTGATGGCAGTTTATATCCTTGGGGAGCATTGTACCTAAAGAATATCAAACTACAGATCAGAAGAATGCCCATATCAAAATAACCTAATTTTAAAATAACAACTAAAAACCTTAGGTTTTCCTCTGACTTATACTCTGTTCATCAACAAGCTCTCTCCCATGCCTCATGCTTTTCCTGTCCCACAACTGTACATGTGCATCTCTGTGTGTACATGAGCATGGACAAGTGTATGTGAGCTTATTTTAATGTGTCAAAATACTGAGTATAACAAGAACTGTGTACAGTACCAGGCAGCCTTCCTACAACTGTCATGTATGTGTGCAATGAGACTGATGAGGAGGAGGGAAACAGGGTTGGAGTAGGTTGACATCAGCTTTAGGTTACACTGCCCCACCACACCAACCACAGGGTACAGGTTCCTTTTCTTGGGTAGGTCTTGAAAGTGGCATCCTGTTGGAAAAAGATTAGTGATGCTACCATATACTTTCATTTGGTTGGATACTGTACTTCACTTATACTATACAATATAATGGAGACTACCCATTCCCCTCAAACTATATGGAGAAGCATACTAAAGTGCTTCAGTTTTGATAGATCTTTTTACGGTACAGATTGGAGAATCAGTCGTTAAACAGCTGCAGACAACATACCATTTCTAAAATGTAAATAATCTCCTGTGTGCCAGTAATGCATTTGTATTTCTTTTATACAAGAATCTTTTACAGTTAGTTGGGAGATGAGGTTGTTTCATGTACTGCATCCCTTCTATAACCATTCTGATATACATCTTGTCTGATACTGTGCACAACTCATTCCTCTAGTAATTTTGCCAAGCATGCCAAGCACCTTTTTTCTTGTAAATAATTTATGTTCTTGTTCTAATATCTTGGTATAATTCCTAATGTGGCATAAAAGATTACCATTATGATAAAAACAACATTAGCTAAAACAAAAATTATATAATTAGGATCCTAAGTGCTGTACCGAGAAATTTGTTGTTGACCTCAAACATGAGTGTTGCCCGGAGAAGGTCGAGGTGGACGGTGACATGGTCCCTCAGCTGTACCTGGTAGCAGTTGTGGATCACAGCCATGTTGTTGTGACACAGTGATCCTGGATGGCAACACACACAGATTGATTGGCTAATATTGATGTGTTGGTTGACTGGAATAACAAGGCTCAATAACCGTGTGATGTGAATTTGGCATAAACTTCTCCTCTGGAAGCATCCTTTATTGTGCTAAGCTGGAATGATTATGCAGCACAAAACTCCTATCGTGTTCAAAATATGCATACAGTCCCCTGGTCTATGATCCTCAATGTCAAAGATCTTACCACTGAGCCATGACAGGTGAGTTACTGGTTAATAAAAAAATAAATAAAAAAATAACAATGCTGGTGGAGAAGTTAGAGTGGAGTGAAAACAAATTTTGGCATGAAAAATAAATAAAGAAAGGACAATTAAAAAAATTAATCTGATTCATGATCACAGAGAATTGCATCCCAAAATCCCATGGGCGAAAACTTGTGTTCCCAAGAGGAATACTGTACCAACAAAAATGATCGGTAGGACGTGAAGGGATGGAAAGAACGATTCGGCTTACAAAACAAACCAAAGTTGAAGATATCTAACTACAGTACAATAAAATGAAAGAATTGGACTTGTGCATATCATGATTAAGAATGATAAGGCTATACAGTAGATGAATAACCTGACAGACTGATAACCTCTGAATGAAAGGAGAAGCCAGAGCAGATAGAGATATCAATGATATATACAGTAATGTTATATTATCAACATGAGTGTCCTCACCACACACCTGTCTCACCACCAAACCTGTTCTCACCTCCACAAGAGAGGGCCCAGGTCTGGCTGTCTTTGCCCAAGCGACATCGGTCATTCCACTTCTCAAAATCTGCATCTTCTGTCGCCACACCAATCATCTGAATAAGTGGAGATTTCAGTGGTTTTTCATTAAACATGTAATATACCATACCCATATTGTAGCCTATACCACATATTAGTATGCTAACTGTACAAACATACAACTCTACTTTATTGTATATAATTGATATACTGTACAATAATAAGATAAGATAATGATGGAAATAGAAATATACTATAGCAATATAAAAAGTAAACTCACGACTTCAGCATCACGAAGATCTTGCACAGAGATGGTCCAGGTGTGATAGTGTTGTTGTGCCAATGGTCGATCTCCTTGCACCACCACCATACTGTTACATAAACTCCTGTAATATACATTACTGCATATTTCAATATCAATTTCTATAGTCAAATACTGGTCATAAGATTCAAGAAGCAAGTTAAAAAGAAGCAGATTAACACCATCACAGACATGGCTTCTGTACTGAGTTTTTTCATTATATCATTAAATTAGTAATATGTCTCACTCATTACACCACTAACGCTACTGTAATCTACAGTAGAGCAGCTATTTTCCAGGAACCAATCAACTGGTTTTGACACTTAACCGGACAATTATCATTAAACAAGTTAACAATGTTTTATTGTTCTCAAAATGTTCTTGGCCAGGGAATTCTACATTGTTGACATTCAGTCAAAGGTTTGAATGGTGCTAAGCACAATTTGAAGACAAAAAACTGTTTAATGAAAAATAGAGATATCATAGGCTACACCCACCAAGTCTAAGACTGATTTGCAGATTACAGTACTTAGCAACTTATGTACGACTATTAAAGATTTGTTTAGTAAATACAGACGCAGGTGTTCAAATCTACCCAAGTCTTACTACTGCATATCTGTGTCACCTGCCCTACATCCCAGCTATCACATTTAACCACCATAACTCCTCACCTGTTGCCTCGACCCCGTCTGCTACCAAACATGACTATCTCTTGGAAGCTGTCCACTCTGACGCTGCTATCAACATCATAGGAAGGTGTGGGGTCCCATTTCCAGGCCAGATCATCTTCCATCACACTTGAGGGAAAGTCACATACATAGAGTACCGTACAAAGTAGAAATTAAGGTATATCTGCATAAAAGATCCACGTGGCAAACCTTTACAATTTGTGTATATTTCAAGGTTATATTTATTTTTGGTATACTGTAATAGCATATCGAAAATTTCAGCTCTCCAGAGCCTAAATCCAATGTTTTCCTGCCATTGTAAACATTGGACAGTCCTGGTAGTCTGCCCAGGTTAGGTCCCGGTAGTCTACCCAGGTTAGGTCCCGGTAGTCTGCCCAGGTTAGGTCCTGGTAGTCTGCCCAGGTTAGGTCCCGGTAGTCTGCCTTGGCTGGTTTGGTTAGGTTACTGTAGGTCAGGTCAAGTAAGGGTAAAAAAAAGTTATCTCCTCTAAATATTATGGGCAACAATCAATAGAACAAGTAAAAATACTGGGTATGCATGAAAATGTATAAAATGTTGGAACAATCCAGGCGGACCTCTTATGCAGAATTACCTAAATTAATTTTAGGCTGACATATTTTGTACTGTAGGCCTATCTACTGCATAGTCCATGATATAAATGTTAAAAATTGGGAATCCGAGCCAAGTTTTAATAAACCTTGGCTTAACGTTAAGTCTAAATATGCTAAATTCAAATTAACATATTTTCACTCAGAATTATAATTAATAATTCTAAATTCTAGAATTAACCATATCTAACCTAACCTAACCAAAGTAGAACTACGGTAAACTACTGGGACCTAACTGGGGCAAACTTCCCGGACCTAACTGAAGCAAATTAGGTTATTGTTATCTAACTGGAGGAAACTAATAGGACAATCTGAACAAATTATATTCAAATATGTTAAATTTATATATTTCACTCAACCCAAACCCCCAATGATCAATGTTATCCTGAAAGATTGTTGGATATGGGGACTTTGAGTATCTCCCAAAATAACGCATTTCAAAATAGAATGAATGTCAATATCATTCAATAATGAAGAAAATACACTAATGTTAAAAACATCTATTGGTTATTTATGAGTGTGTATTGCCTGATAGCATAATTAAACCATAGCCTATGATAATAATACCCAATATGAAAGAGTATAACTTAGGAAATAGGACAACTTGATATTAACAGCGAGACTGATAAGTAAAGACGCATGTATCCATCCATATTATAAAATACACTAACAGTTAATTAATTAAAAAATATGAATAATCTAGACAAACATACACACACATTCTAGTTCAAACACTATAATTACTTGACCCTTAACAAAAAAATAAGATAAATTAGATAATACCCAATATGGAAGAGTACAAAATAGAATAACTTGATACTAATAGCGAGAATATAAACACATGTAACATTAGCAATTAATATATAACTACTTACACTTAATTAGTTTAAAATGTGAACAATCTAGATAAATATACCAATTCTAGTCCAAACAGCGAGAATAAAAAAAATAACGAACAAAAACACATGTATCAATAATATCAGTTTAAAATATGAATAATCTGGACAAACATAAATATCTTAATTAACTCGTCCAAACACTAACTATCTGTGTAATATAATATAATATAGGCCTAATTAATTAAGATATAGATAATGGGCCTATCTTTATACCAGCTGCTCCGAAGATCCTCCAAATGCTCCAAATTCTCCAATGATGAATGATGTAAAAACAGTAACAACAACAACAACAACAAGAATGCGTATCATGCTTTCTTACCTATATTATCTCTGCATTATCTACTATTAAATTCTTATAATCTCGTAATAATTAAATGCACTCAGTCTCAAGTATGATTAATGAAATAAAAATAAAAGGAAATTGAGTTACATACCCGCTATAGAGAAATTCAACGTTCATAAGGATACATTTATTTTTTTAACTACATTACGTATTTTCTTTTCACTAATAAATATTGAAAATAAAGTAAAAATAACAAAAAGCATCATGTGATATGCTATATAGTTATGATCCCTGTTGTTTACAAGTTAACAGTTTACATTTCTACCAATAGATGGCATATGATATGCGTACAGGGGAGTAGCCGAGTAGCTATTTAAACTATTATTTATTCTGCGTCCACGGTAGTTTATTATATATTCTATTATTTCCTTTGTTTTTTCGTCTGATTTTTCCGAATTCCGATTTACAGATGTGGTGGATGTGACAGTCCCTGCCGCCTGCACAATACACATTTAATTAACTGGATACCCATTATATAAGAATGATTAAAGTATAGGAAGGTTCATCATTAATATTAAATTAAACATATCTAAAAAGAACAATCTAACTTTTATTTTAAGCTCACAATAATTATGGCCCTGCATTGATACTTTATCATACCAGTAAATTTTTTTTATCGTACACAAAGTATGATATGACTGCATTTAAATAATGATCGGACAGCTCGAACATAATACTTCTTTAAATCAAGTTAATCAACCTTCTTACTAACTTTATGAGTTTATTATACTCGCTCTCTGTTATCAGAGCATAATCTACTATTAATGAACTAGTTATATTTATAACCAATAGATTATGCACTAATAACAGTTAATTGCAGTCTTCTACTTATACCAGCCACAACTCACATGACAGTTGTATAATTATACCCTCGCATCTTGGATCATCATATCTACACAATCGATACTGTAATACTTTCTTCTTGCAGTGTTTTTTTAATAAATTATGTACACTTTACCACATTTTATTCCTTTTGATATAACTATGAATATTGCTTATAATGTTCTAAACATCACCCATCAAAAATACATGTAATGTGGCTAAGAACATCTTTTTGACATTTCTGATCAATGCCTGGATGCCCCAAGCCTTCATCCAAATGTTATGAATTGACATGTTTTCTTGGTGTCATCATTATCACCTAACTTGGTGAAGAGCCATGACACAGAACACTTCTTCAGAGCTCATTACTGTGTCAGATAATTAAATTCTCTCCTACACACTCTAATTTCTTTCTCCAGAGCCTAGGTATACCAATAAATATTGGATTGAAACAAATAATGCTGGATAACAATGACTCACTGTGTTTATATTTATTATCTTATTACTGTATATATATTAACAATGACCCACTGTGTTTATATTTATTATCTAACAGTCAATTACACATCCCATATAAATTTGAAGGATCATCATACAAACAACTAATCATGCATTTTTATATAAAAAAATCAGGAACACAAGTTGAAAAGTTACATACGAGTCACATATTAAGCTAAAAAGTACCATGGAATAATATATTGTGTAACAGGAAGGTGCAATGTGCATCAAGCTAGGTAGCAATCTTTTCCCACATACAGTTAAAAGTAACAGTGCTCTTTAGTTCTAATTACTGTATTTCTTGCTTCCATTTCATTTATCAGTTTATTTCATCTTCATCTCATTAGGCTGCATCTCCCTTAGGTTTTCTATATTTCCCGTTGGGGCTTATCCCTATTAGCGCTGGATCAGACAGCATAGGCCATGGAGGGTATCCAAAAGTTAACCCTCTAACATGAATAGCGTTAAGATTTAGATGATTTAGATGATAACGAGTCAGTGAGAGTTAGTGCGAAATTGCAAGGGAGGATGGAAGTGATGGAAGGAAAGAAGTAATGGTCAGGTAATAGTGAGAAGGATGAGAAAGTTGAGAAAGAGAACGAGCAGGGAGAAGTGAGAAAGAAAGACACAAGAGGGGAGAGGAAAGGAATAATGAGGAGCGGAGTGATGCCGGAGAGAGAAAGAAGAGGAAACAACAAAAGATACGAGGAAGACAGATAAGAAACAAGAAGGGTGGGAAGAATTAAGACACAGGAGAGGAGTGAAAAAAATACAAGAGAGACGAGAACAGGGATAATAGAGGAGGTAACTGATGGAGGAGGAAATCGGTGAGGGGGAGAGCTCATTTGAAATTGCACTTGGAAAAATCCATCTCTGGGTGCTGCTCCATGAACCTGTGGAAGAGACAAAATGGGGATTCAGTTAGGTTTGGTTTGCTCTTTGGTAAATGGAGGGTAAGGACAGTTGGGATGAAGAAAGAGGGGCTGTGAGGGGTTATGGGTTTGTCTCATCCCTTCCCAACTCTTCACCTTTCCCTGGTCTTAGGTAACTGAAGGAAAGAAGGGCTGGTCTGTCCCCTACAAGCCCTCCTTCCCAATCCTTGTTCCTCATAAATTATATACCCACTCTCTCCTTTGTTCCTTTATCAACCCTTAAATTATATGAATGGAAAGTGGGGATTAAGGTTTAAAGCTCTAATGCAAATATACTCATTGGTGAATAATAACTGGACACTAGTGGTCTGTTATCTGTTTATATCACATACAATCTTCCCATCCCTTATTATATCACAAAATCCTTTCCATTCCATTTATTCTAACTCCTGACATCAGCTTCTTCATGCCTGTAGTGAGATTCAAGTAACCATCAACCCATACATACTGTATATCAGGACTTGTTTACCCTTACTATCCTTTTCTCATACACAGTGCTGTACTCCCTTATCATTACATTTTCCTTACAATTTCTACTTACCATCACATTCTCCCTAACCTTTCCCTGATAACCTCCACAGTCTTTTGCTACTTCATGTTATGGTGCCCTTCTTCTCTTACCACTGCAGGTTATTATCATTATTCTTGATAACTGTACTATCCTGCCTGATAAACCCTTTAATTTCTTCTTTTCATATGGTTCTCTATCTGCCTTAGCTGCTTGTTCAATCTCTTGAGTTACTGTATCATTCTGTCACTCAAACTGTCCCTTTAATTCTAGTTCAAGAAGGCTTACCTATGATGGGATTAAGGGGCATATATATTGTCACATAACTTAATTGTAGGAAGAAATGGACGATTTGCAAACACTGTTTGAGAATATTATAAAAAAATTGTGTTGAATATATCATTATACTGTACATTACTGCTAAATATAATACTATAACAACACTATCTGCATTCTTATATATATAAATTTTAAGTCCTGTACAATACTGTATTGAAATGGATGCTAACTGTAATTTTAAAACACTGACTGGCAAACTGAACAATTCTGAGGTGAAGGTGTTGGACAAAAACATGCTCCACTGCAAGTTTTGATTGAGACAGAGAGAAAACAAAATCCTGATAACATACTTCTTCATAACATCCTGTTTCTTCTGCTCCTCTGAAGTGGGAAGTCCCATCTCCTTCTGCCTCTGGTCATACATCATCTTCTCCACCATGCCCCTCATCTCACCATCCAGGTCACCCAGCTTGGAGGACTCTGGGTTCACTTTCTGTGTGTTTATCTCTGGGTCGGAGGTGACCAGGCGTGACCACCATTCCATCTTATTAATCTGTGGATGATGGGTCAGGTTAGGTATGGTATGATCTGGTTCAGTTTGATTAGATATGATGTGATGTGATTTGATTTAATTTAGTGACTAGGTAGGATCATCCCCTTACCTTATCTAGTGACAGTACGATGCAGGAGCCGTTATCCAGGTACCAGCTACACTCCTCCATTTTTATCTCATTGTACAGCTGACCATCCAGGATTGGAGGAGAGTTCTTCAATCCCACCTTGAGGCTCCGACGACCAAACTCTACCACCACATCCCGGGATTTGACACGCAGAGCCAGGGGCACCGACACCTGTGGCAAGAGAAAAAATAGGCAGTTGTAGAGAGCATTATCTTACATCCTGGCAAAAACGACAAGAAGGCAAAAATGACAAGGTGAAGAGCAGGTAGTTGTTGTAGAGGGCATTATATTTCATCCTGGTAAAAAGGCATGCACAAATTCCCTCACAAGAATTATGACCTTAAATAGGTACAAGTTTTACATACATTCCTGTGTTTTTAAGAGCCAGATAAGTTATTGTACCTAGATGAGTATAGGTATCACTGGTGTAGAATCATAGTTAATTTGGCTGCTTCTACTTTCCTATACAGTCTGGGACTGTTATAATTAGCTACTATTTTTAGATTTATTTTATAGTTTATAGTAAAATAGAACGTTTGTTTTTCAATATCGGTTAGTGTGGTCACCCTGTCATCTGGACATCAGAAAAATAAGTTACAACAATCTCAGGTTAAGGTTACCACTTTCAATGAGTCAATAAATACTGTATAAGTAATCCCAATAAATAAACACAACACAACACAAAACTCATGAGGGATACTATGGTATTCTGACCCCTTAGTCTGATAATGAGACTTTGAGATCAGAGATTTTTAAATAACGGGAAAAGATAATATAGGTAAACTAAAATTTGATGATATCCTATTCCGTTAAACATGCAAATGTCTGAAGTCAGAAAGCTGCAGAGAATTCCATTTTCAACCAAAACAACACCACGGCCTTGGAGAGAAGAAAGTGTAGTGGTCCTCAAAGTTGATGGGGTGCCTCGAAAAACACAGGAAAAAAAACATTATACGTGTTCTGTGTTCTTTTTATTCCTGGCGATACTTTTTGTTGTGTGTGTGTGTGTGTGTGTGTGTAATAATAAATGACGAAGAGGGTTAAATGTGTGTATGTGTGTGTGTTATTTCCCCCCACCCGGTGAGTGAGGTCAAACACCCACGTTTACAATAGTGTTGGAAGCAGATTGACAGCCTTCATCTCACAGTTCTCACATACTCAACACCAAGTCAAGGCTCTCTCTCTCTCTCTCTCTCTCTCTCTCTCTCTCTCTCTCTCTCTCTCTCTCTCTCTCTCTCTCTCTCTCATTTACGTTTATTTACTTTAATCCGTTTCTCCTTGTCAATTTATCTTTTTGTTTTGTCAGCATATTTGTTAGTTTATCTGTCTGTCTGTCTGTGTGTGTGTCAGATCGATCATTATACGTTCACACTGAATGATCCTAAAGTTCCTAAACCATTGAAATGAGTAGGATTTTGGGAACCACCACTTGGCACACACACACACACACACACACACACACACACACGTGGATGGGGGCGTGGTGGTGCGGTGTGGTGTGGCATGGTAAGGGGAGAAGTTGTGTGTAAGTTGGTAACCTCACAGAGTTTAGTGGATCAAGGTTACGTTGTACAGGTGGTGGTGGTGGGGGTGGTGGTGGGGGTCGCAAATTGAGGGTAACTGGAAAAACATTATTAAAAATATATAACTAATAAATCAAATATTTTGTTTCATAGACCTAATATTGTTATAACGACCGCTTGTTATTATTTCTAATAGCTTTCTATATACAGTATATATATATGTTCATAATGATCGGGTATATCTAAATTATAACATATATATTTGTGCTACACTGCTCTTAAATTATACTCATATAAAATGATGATAACACTCATTAAAATCTTGTACTACTGGTTCACCCTAAGAATTATTATATTGTTGCTTTGCTATTCAATTATATATTTATCATGACAGTCGTTGGTTAATTATTATGGTAAAAACTGGTCCATAATGACTGATTATATTAAGTTTATGGAGAAATTATGCTCTCTCTCTCTCTCTCTCTCTCTCTCTCTCTCTCTCTCTCTCTCTCTCTCTCTCTCTCTCTCTCTCTCTCTCTCTCTCTCTCTCTCTCTCTCTCTCTCTCTCTCAGGTCGTAATGGGGTGTGAGAATATGAAGAGGGGGGGAGGAGGTCATTTACACACCCTAACCTTTGACCCCGTCCCTGACTTTTCTCAACCCTAGGTCACGCACAGTAAGTAGGTCAAACACACACACACACACACACTTACCCATACCCTGCAAAAGACCCACATTATCTCTCAAACAAAAAAGAAAAAAATCCCACACATCACCCATCAAATCTCAAGTCTCTCTCTCTCTCTCTCTCTCTCTCTCTCTCTCTCTCTCTCTCTCTCTCTCTCTCTCTCTGTATCAAGTTGAGGGTTGTGTGCATAATGTGTGTCAGGAAGGGAAGTCTAATATTGCATAGGGTCAGCCATCAGTTTGGAAATGCACCACCTGACTGACATCTGAGGCACAAGGTTAACAAGGTTCATGTCATGGGGAAAAACATATGGGGGTAATTTCCTTAATGAGAGATTTTTTGGTTGGTGCATTGGAAGGTCTCTGATTCCTCCAAACTATGCCAGGAAACAGAAGCCCTCAATGGTACTAATAGGGGATTTGTTTCGTGGCATAGTTTAGAGGAAATAGAGACCTTTCAATTCACCAACTAGAAAATCTTACTGTATAATTATTGAGGTGGTCGTCTGTTTCCTCGTATAGTTTGGAGGAATCTATAGCCTTCCAGTTCTCCCAACAAAGATGACTGACCCCCACAACCTAAAGAATCAACACCTGAACCTTTTGCTTCATAAAAGTTGAGACACGTGACATTACCCAGATGTAAACAGACCTTGGACTGGGGTAATCACACTTAAAATGGGGGCAATGCACTTCTGGTATACAATGGAGAGCCTTGATTCCTCCATAGTATACCTGAAAACAGATGTGGATTAACACACACTCTCTTACCCTTACCCTGCAAAACACCCACATTATCTCACACACAAAAAAAATATATATAAATAAATCCCACAAATTAAAAAAAATTATGGTGCCCTGTGGCTTGGAATAGTTTGTAAGAATCAGTTGCTCCAGATTTACCAACACTGAATTACCTATCCCTTTAAGGGGGGGGGGGGTCTGTTCAATAGCATACAATAATGTGGGAGTGAGGTGAGGTGGGGTTGAGTTGAGTTGGGCTGGGATGGGTGAATATCGTAACCATCTTAAATACTGTTGCACGTTTTGTTATTGTGCACATTTAGTCCCAGATATTTATTATACGTGTCAGGTGCGTTTACTCATGCCCATAATAATAATAATAATAATACTGACGCATGTTGGTCTTCCAAGCGTGACATCCCGGGTTCGAGTCTATGACCAAGTGACGGGTTGGTTTGTGTGGTTGAGGTGCACAGGAGGGGAACAATGACGTCAAAACACATGGGACTATAAATAAACCTTTCCTATATTGATCTGATGGATTGCTGGTGGGTGAAGGAGAAACAAGAGGGACGAGAGAACAGAGAGTGAAAAGTTGATAGAGCATGGAGAGGACAGAGGGTGGAGAGGACAGATGAAGGAGGATATAGAGTAAATTTGTAAGCAGGGAGCAGGAAGCAAGTAGGAAAGATTTCAAAAGGGATTGAAAATGATCCCTCCCCTCCTCCCAAAAAACCCACGCACTATAAATACTGATAATAAACAGCAATGGACATAAACGTACAGTATCATTAGACTCAAGAGGATAATAAATATGTATAATACAGGACAAGGTAAGTCAGTGTAAATATTTGCTTTAAATTTGGTGTCTGATTAATATTGTTCGAGTTTATATAATTAATTTCCCTATAGTTCACTCTCTCTCTCTCTCTCTCTCTCTCTCTCTCTCTCTCTCTCTCTCTCTCTCTCTCTCTCTCTCTCTCTCTGTTTGTGCTTCATTTTAAAACTTAAACTATTTTGTTGGGAGTGTTGTTGTGCTCGGTTTGGTCGTCACACTGGCTGGTAATCACTCACAGCTCCATAGTCTGAGTGACGAGGCTCAGTGATGGATAATAGTCGACAAGGGTGAATGTCCCAGTCAGCCAGGAACGAGACCAGACAGACAGACAGACAGACAGACAGACATACATACATACAGTACATACATCCATCCAGCGTATAACCACAATAACCAGTCATTTAACCAACCACTGTATAACCACACTAATTATCACTTGGTTCTCTGTGTGTGTGTGTGTGTGTGTGTGTTACTACTACTAGGGAGAGAGGGTCACACTGCTTGTTGGTTCGTCAAGGTATTATAATAACACACGTACATTTTTTTATTTCCTTCGTTATTAATTTTGGTCCTTTTCACACGCCTTAAAATTCACCTGTAAGGGTTTGAAGAGGGACAGAATAAAGGTGATCTGCCTGGTGGTGGAGGAGGAGTTTTCAGGGATTGTACTGTACTGATGTGTTGGTAAATTAGGAGCAAATTATTTCTCCCAAGTATTCCAAACAAAATAGGTCACCATTATTTGTTGTTCGTCTGGTCCTGTTTGTTGTTTCCTGGCATGTTTTGGAGGAATCAAGGTGCCCCCTAATGTACCCAAAGTATACTATCCATTATGATGAAAGAACTGCTGGAGGAGAGAAGGAAAAGAAAGAGTTACACGGGCGTGAACTTTGGTGTTTGGTGAAGGAGTTGTGAGTGAGACACATGACGAGAAGAGGCAGAGTAAACGAGAGGAGGAGTGGGGGACAAAGAACAGGAGGTGGAGAGTGAAGAGGAGGAAAAGTAGGCAGACGAGGAGGAAAATGAGAAGGAAAAGAATGAGAAGGAGAGAGAGAAAGAGAGAGAAGGAAAAAGATGAGGAGAGTGAAGCGTATGGTGAGGAGAGTAAGAAGGGATGAAAGGAGGACAGGAAGTGAGAGTGAGTGGTGTTCCCTGGGAAGAGGGACACCGTGAATATTATATATAAGAGATACGATAGAAAATATATCCCTTCACTCACAACTACGAATACTCCCAGACCTGTCCTGTCCTGGTTTGTCTTCCCGACCTAGCTGTGAAATCTCCAAGTAAGTTAAGCGACTATCACACTGATGCTCTTTTCCACACACCTCTTACCTCCTACACCACTTGTTGGTCGGATTACCTCCCACTCCCTGACACACAAGTGACACAATGAATACTCTCTCTGCTTCTTGTTTACGGAATCTTACATTTGTAGAAATCTGGGTTATTGAAGCCATAATAACGGTGAACATTGAGCAGTAATCTCAAACATGACGATATAAGCAGGCAATATACAAGTTTAAACTGTACACACGTATATTCATAACAAACAAGAATGATATTCATAATGACGTCATAAACTAAACAAACACTCCGGTACAACCACTATACATAATACAAGGCCCTATACACATACAAGGTCCCACCCATGTACAAGTCAATCCTCCAGGGCCAGGTGCAGGTGTCAAGAGCTCCGGGTCGACTTGGGGGGAAACAACAAGGGATTTATTTCATGTTGTTTCCAAGAAGACACAACCATAAGGTGAGAACCGATCGGGACCACACTGACGTCACTCTATTATTAGTATTATTTTACACGATGATCTTATATACCCTGCAGGAGGAAACAATAATTCATCGATGGGTTTTCAACGAATATAATTTTATGACCTTGAGTACATGTTTTCTTTTTGTTTTGTTTTGTTTTTTTCTTGGTAGATGTTGTTGTTTATAAGGTGTAGTTTGTAGTGTAGATTATTCATTGTCCAGTTGTGTCAAGAGTGTGTGTGTAATTTGTCTTTGCTTACGTGAAAAAGCCAAGCAATGCATTAATCATATTGAAATAAAAGTAATATTGAAAGTATTATTTGTTATGTGTGTTCCAGGAAGCAAAAATATTTTAATTTATGCAAGAGAAATGAGGAACTTTAATGTCTTAGAATTTTTGTGTAATCAACTGTAATTGAGGCATCAGACCACATTCAATAAGATAATACAAATTCTTAATGACATTCTTTTTCTTTGTCTTAATTCAAACTTAACTTGAGAAACCTTGCTCACACATATTATGATGCTGATATTTGAACAAACATGATTGTTGTCAATTTAGCTTAACACCATTTGATTTGAAGGACAGTCGAGTAGAAGGTATTTTCATATAAACATAAAACAAATATATATTTTTGGTTGTCATTGGATATATTGCGAGATAAATTTGGAATAAGTGAAGTTTGTTATAAAATTGATATGCATTATAAACATATACCGGACCTTGATTCCCTGAAGTGTGAGTAACCACATGTTACACATCTCAACATTCATAAATATTGTTTTAACATAAATCAGAGTTAGTTTGGATTATGTGTGTTTGTCACAGAAAATCAATCAGAAGGACATTTTTCAACTGTAGTTTCACGTTTCACTCTCCTACTTTACAAAACTTACGCCAGTCATATGTTGTCCATTATTGTATGTATACCTTCATGTATGTAGAGTAGACATTATCTGGTCCATTCACCATTCCACTCCGTTGCGGCGCCTAATATCAATCTATCAATCAATCAATCTACCATTCCACTCCAACACAGACGTCCATCCCTCACTACACATTGTCCACCCTAAGGTAATGTACACCATCCATACCCACGTTAAATAACACTCACCTACACCACACCAAATAAATAGAACCACAATATTCGGTTCCTTATCAAAGGTCGTAAATGACCACACAATAAATGCCCAATATTTCACCTTGACCAAAATGTATAGTAGTACAGTTGCACTAGGAATAATATTGAATGAATGCCAACAAACGGTGTGTGTGTGTGTGTGTCCGGAATAACAGTATAATTATATATAGTTACAGTGGGTGATCACAAGGTCGTCACACCACTCTTAAAATCATCTCATTGGTGCACGTTGTAGTATGTACAGTAGTGGTGGTTTGTGAGATATTCTGTCTTGTCCTGCGCAATATTTACCTGTGTGTGTGTGTGTTTGTGGTTATATATATATGTCCTGCGCAATATTTACCTGTGTATGTGTGTGTGTGTGTGAGAGAGAGAGAGAGAGAGAGAGAGAGAGAGAGAGAGAGAGAGAGAGAGAGAGAGAGAGAGAGTTAAAACAACCAGTGGAACTATTTTTATGAGTGACAATATAATAGGTCGGTGACACTTGTTATAAATGGTACCTGAACCACTGACTCAAAGGTGAAGGTGAGGCGAGAGTGAGGTGAAGGTGACATGAAAAGAGAGAGAGAGAGAGAGAGAGAGAGAGAGAGAGAGAGAGAGAGAGAGAGAGAGAGAGAGAGAGAGAGACAATGGGTTGGTTGGTTTAGTTTGCTTTCTGTGCTCACTTAATACAAAAATAAAAATAAAAATAAAAATTAGTGACACACCCACCTACCCCTTCCTTCCTTACTCTTGCTTACCCACATAAACCCTCCTTCCTCCTTCCCCACTCCTTCACTTTCCTATACATTCTCTCCCTCCATTTTCTCTCCTCTTCTCCCTCCTTCCCAACCCTGATCCAGTCTGAGGCTAACCATTGTCTTGTGGCTCATGGGGGGTGGGGGGTGGGAGAGGGGAGAGGGGAAGGGGTTTGGGAGAGAGGGGAAGGGGGTAGGGGAGGGGGGAAGGGGGTTTGGGATTGGGGGAGGGGGGAAGGAGCGTTGAGTTGGATTGAATTCGATTCGCTTGAGTTACAATGGGTTAAGTTAGTGAAAGGTAGTCTAAGAAAAAGTGGGATGAGGCAGTATAGATAAGGTGGCAAGGTATAGGGTGGGTGGGTCAGGTTGGATTACATTAGGTTGGGTAGGGTAGGTTAGGATGGAGAAGGGAAGGTTAGGGTTGGGTAGGGTGGGTCAGGATGGGGATTGATAGGGTAGGGTAAGGTATACGTCAGGTTGGAGTAGGATAAGTTAGGATGGGGAAGGGTATAGGTTAGGGTTGGGAAGGGTATATAGTTGGGTTATGTTGGGTTGGGTAGGGTGGGTCAGATGGGGAAGGATAGGTTAGGTTGGGTGGGTCAGGTTGGAGAAAGGGTAGGGTTACTAAAGTAGGTTAGGTTAGTTTGGGTAGGATGGGGAAGGGTTGGGTTGGGTTAGTAGTAGTAATATAAAATAAGGCAGGGCGAGGTAGTCTGATGTATAGTAATATTAGGGAAGAGTAGGTTTGAAAGTTAATTAGGGTAGGGTTAGGGTGGAGCAGAGAGTAGATAGATAAGATAATGTAAGGTTAGAGTTATAGAGAGTGAGTAGAGGTGAGTAACACAAGAGTAGGTAAGCTAAGAGTAAGGTAGAATAGAGTAGTAGTATGTCCAAAAACTGTATAATAAATAAATGAACACTTTACAATTTTATATATTATACAATCTAAGAAGTAAAGGTTCGGTTGTATTTAATTTTAGGGACCTCGTGATGTGGTCAGAAAATTGAAGGTTAGCGAGTCCTTCAAACATTGCCACAAAACACCACCTATATGAAAGGAGTGTGTTTCGTGGCATAGTGAGGGGGAATCAGAAGCCACCAGCCAGCCAGCCAGCGAGCCAGGTCTCAAACACCATCACATTTTCAGTAGCGGGTGAATTCAAGCTTAACCAACATAATGATCAATTTTATGAGTGTTCGGCTACGATACGGTCGGGTGCACCATGACATTGCTATTGAATACGGCCCTAAAGGTTGTGGCGACCCCTCTCACCCCCCCCCCCCTTCCCTAATGTTCACACGGGTGAGAGGGGGGGCTAGGGGGTGAGGAGGAGGAGGGGGTCAGGAGGGGGGTGAGATGAATGAGGGTTAACTGTATACATGAAGTGGAAGTAAGTGTGGGTAACTAACTAACTGTACTTTAAGCACTCTCTCTCTCTCTCTCTCTCTCTCTCTCTCTCTTCGTCCCCCTATAGACTAGACTAGACTTAAAGACTGACCCCAAAACTATGTAGTAAAAGAGTGAGTGTAGGACTGTAATGTTGGGGTGTAAAGAGTAGAGGTAAATAATTTGTCTGGCTTGTCTCATTCCACCCTCCCTACCTCTCCCCACTCCCTCTCCCTGTCTCTCTCTTTCTTTCTCTCTCTCATCGGTTTTTGCTTCTCTCTCTCTCTCTCTCTCTCTCTCTCTCTCTCTCTCTCTCTCTCTCTCTCTCTCTCTCATCGGTCTTTGCTTCTCTCTCTCTCTCTAATCGATCTTTGTTTCTGTTTTCTTTTCTCTCACTAATCGGTCTTTGCTTCTCTCTCTCTCTCTCTCTCTCTCTCTCTCTCTCTCTCTCTCTCTCTCTCTCTCTCTCTCTCTCGTATTCCTCACTTCCCTTAGCTCCCTCTTTACTTTCTCCCTCCTTCCCTCCGGTTACGCCCCCCAGTGCATGAAGGTCGAGGAACTGGGGAGGGGAGGGGGAGGGGAGGGGAGGGGAGGGGAGGTGTAGATAGGGGATGGGATGGGATGGAGGGGTAGGTATGGGA
>JAWZYT010004076.1:60000-62003 GCA_034508575.1 Petrolisthes manimaculis
AGGAGATAAAGAGTATAAATGCCAAGCGAAATAATATAATTGTACTTGAACTCTCCCCTCCCCTCCCCCCTCCCCCCCACTCTTTTTTAACTACAAGACCATGAAATTCTCCGCTCCCACGCCCCCCTCCCCCTCCCCCCTACCTACCCCCTACCCCAAACAAATAATGTACACACCCACACCTACACAAACACAATTAAATAATCTCAGGTAACACAAACCTGACTGGACCCAGGCAGATATATAAGGATTCCAAGTACAACAACAACATCAAGGGAAATAATAATACTTTTGGTGAAACACGATTTGACAACAACAACAAAGGACAATAATAAATATTTTGATGAAACACGACTCGAAAACAACAAATAATGAAAATAATAATACTTTTGATGAAACACGACTCGAAAACAACAACAACAACAACAAAGGACAACAATAATAATAATACTCTTGATTGATAAAAACATGACCTCCCACCAAACCAGCATATAGTAATAAAACTCTAATAGAAGACAAGGTATAGGAAGAAGACACAGCAACAGCAACATTAAGGGGGTATTACCGTATTGATAAATTTGGAGTAACTGATTCCTCTTATCTATTCCAAGCAACAGGCCAGCCACCATTATCTCTATTCAACTGGTCTTGTTTCTTGGCATACTTTGGAGGAATCAAGATGCTCCAATATACCAAAAGTGAATAAATATCCCCTTAACATGGGGGTGATTTCAATGGTACCTGAAGTGGTGATCTTTGGACTTGTGACTGACTGGCAAACCATAATATTATAACAACACTTGAGGAGCTGACGGATCATACGAGTTGTATTCCCTCTCATTTTTGTTTTATGTAGAGTTTGAACCTGTTGTTATTATTATTATTATTATGTTGTTGTTGTGGTGGTGGTGGTTCTTTTATTATTATTATTATTATTATTATTATTATTATTATTATTATTCCAACACATTTATATTTTCTTATACGAAGAGTTAAATATTTTCTCGTTTTAACAAAGTAACTTAATCTAATTCAATTTTAAAATAATTCAATAAAATTACGTAAAATTATCCTTCCTCTTATTCTTACGGTTCTACTACACTTAAAGGGTGTGTGGGAATAGGGGGACAGGCTTGGGGGGGGTTTTGGGGGTGCAGGAGTATGGGGACAGGCTTGGGGGGTTTGGGGGGAATTTTGGGGGTGCGAGAATAATGGGACAGGCTTTCTACCCACCCCAAGCCTGTCCCCCTAGTCCCGCACCCCTCTAATCCCCCCGCACCCCCCCCCCCAAGCTAGTCCCCCTACTCCCGCACCCCCCCAAGCCTGTCCCCAACTCCCACACCCTCTTAAAATCAGACAAACTGAAATTCTGGGACATAATAAAATCTCATAGTATTATTGTAGGTCAGGTGTTTTTTGTCTGGTGTCAATCAATTAAGGTGAGGAAGGCCAGAGTGTGTGTGTGTGTGTGTGTGTGTGTGTGTGTGTGTGTGTGTGTGTGTGTGTGTGTGTGTGTGTGTGTGTGTGTGTGTGTGTGTGTGTGTGTGTGTGTGTGTGTGTGTGTGTGTGTGTGTACGAACCTTGGGAATTATCACCCACTGTGTACGAAGTTGGGGAGTGACGGTGTATTTAATAATGGAAAGCCACACTGCAACACATTTTTTCAACACATGCTAACTAACATACGGATGTTTACTTGTGACAGTTTTTTAATGAAGTTAATATCAAAATGTATAATATAGTAATAACCTGAATATCCCACAGTCTTATGAATAAATACCCAATATTAAATGAAAAGAAAACATAAGCACGTGGGGTTTACAATTAACATAAAAAAACCCAGCAATATCATATATACATAATGAAATACCTTGGCATAAGCATAAATTGAAAAAAAAAAATTCCTACCTTTGTCAATAAAATTTCAAAACTTAGCAAGGATTATATTATTGTGTGTAAAATATTATATTACTGTAAACATGTCAGGAATTGTGTAAGTACAG
>JAWZYT010004077.1:2500-37500 GCA_034508575.1 Petrolisthes manimaculis
GTGGTGGTGGTAGTGGTAGTGGTAGTGGTGGTAATGATGGTGATTAGGTAGTTGTGGTGGTAGTGGTGGTGGGTATTATGCAGTGGTTTTGGTGGTGGTGGTAGTGGTGGTTTTGATGGTAGTAGTGGTGGTGGTTATGGTGGTGATAGTAGTGATGATGGTAGTAGTAGTAGTAGTAGTAGTAGTGGTGGTGGTAATAGTAGTAGTACTAGTAGTAGTAGTGATGGTAGAGAGTGGTTATGTTCGTGGTAGTAGTGATGATAGTAGTAGTAGTAATGGTAGTAATAGTAGCAGTAATAGTAGCAGTAGTAGTAGTAGTAGTAGTATTGATAGTAATAGTAGTAGTAATAGTAGCAGTAGTAGTAGTAATAGTGATGGTAGAGAGTGGTTATGGTGATAGTGGTAGTGATGGTGATGGTGGTGGAGAATGTAATGAAGGTGGATTAACTACCCATCCAATTCACCATTAACATTATTATCTCCTTAAGTGTTGGAGTCATTTGTCAAGGTGTATTTATGATTACCTGAAACACACACACACACACACACACACACACTCACTCACACTCCCCCCCTTTCACTCTCCTATTCCCCTCCCTTCCCTCTCAACCTTTCTTCTCTCTTCCTTCTCTCCCTTTCCTCACTCTCCTCTCTCCCTCCTTACTTCCTCTCTCTTTCATTCCTTCCGTCTCTTCCCACTCCCTTTCTCCCTCCTTCCTACTCTTCCCCCCCCCCCCCCATAACGGGAACCGCCTTGCGGGGTGTGGGGGCTTGTGTGTCTCTGAGACCTGGCGAGCTAGACTAGAGGGTGCTCCGGCCCCTGCTCTGCCCCGATTTCGGGGAGAGAGGGCTTCCCATGCTAGGAAGGTCGCCAGTGAGAAACCAGACTAATAGTTACTATCTTTCAGTTCTTCAACTGTCCCTCTTTTCATTTTACTTCCTTCCTGTTTGCTGTCACACCTCTCTATTACCTTTTTCTGGCGCTATACGACCTCGATGTTGCGGCGCCTAATATCCATCAATCAATCAATCCTACTCCCTTTATCCCTTCTTCCCTTATCTCCCTCCTTTCTACATTCCCTTACTCCCTCCATCCCTTCTTCCCTTCTCTCCCTCCCTTTCTCCCTTCTTCCCTTCTCTCCCTTCTTCCCTTCTCTCCCTCTCTTTCTCCCTCCTTTCTACATTCCCTTTCTCCCTCCTACATTCCCTTCATCCCTCCATCCCTTCTCTCCTTTACTCCCTGCATCCCTTCTTCCCTTCCCCCCTTCTCCCCTCCTTCTTGTATTAATTAGAATATATGGTGTTGGGGGTCAGAGAGAGAGAGAGAGAGAGAGAGAGAGAGAGAGAGAGAGAGAGAGAATAGTCACACATACACACCCACCCACATACACAAACATACACACACGAGAGAATAGCTACACACACACACAAGAGAATAGCTACACACACACACACACACATACACACACACATACACATATACACACATTGGGCCACACTGTAATATCCTTCATCCACACCTTGGCTAATTAATTGACACACAAAACACATCCACGTTCGGTATTCGGACATATGAAGCTTGTTGACTCTCTCTCTCTCTCTCTCTCTCTCTCTCCTCTCTCTCTCTCTCTCTCTCTCTCTCTCTCTCTCTCTCTCTCTCTCTCTCTCTCCTGTGTGTGTGTGTGTTCTATACGCGTGTGTGTGAGTATGTGTGTGTGTGTGTGTGTGTTCGTGTATGTGTGTTTGATGGTTTGTTTCACCTGGTCTTGATCACGTACTGGACACGTGCTCACCAACTGTTAACCGATCTTTGGGTAAGGCTGGAACCTTTTTCACACACCGAGATAGTGAGGTCACAACTTACGTGCCGTACCTATTGTCTGCTATAAGGTGAACAAGTGTTACACATTTAAAGAAACAATCCCAAATTGTCTCCACCTACTGGGCTGTGTGTGTGTGTGTGTGTGTGTGTGTGTTGTAAGGGTTAATTTAGCCTTCTCCTTTTGCTCATAATAGACTCAATTAACATAACCACAAATTACATCACATTACACATTAATAATATTACCGAAGAAGTGTAAACCTGAATTGAGAGCATACAGTAGTTTGGAGAAATTGTAGCCTTCCAAATTCACCTGCATTTAACAGACAAACTAAGTATGATGAAGAATTGGGGGACAAGCTTCGAGGGGGGGGGGGGGGCAGTTAGGGGAGGGGGGGAATAGGGGACAGGCTTTCTACACACCCCAAGCCTGTCCCCCTATTCCCGCACCCCCCAAGCCTGTCCCCTATTCCCTCACCCCCCAGTCTCACTCAATTAACATAACCACAAATTACATCACATTACACATTAATAATATTACCGAAGAAGTGTAAACCTGAATTGAGAGCATACAGTAGTTTGGAGAAATTGTAGCCTTCCAAATTCACCTGCATTTAACAGACAAACTAAGTATGATGAAGAATTGGGGGACAAGCTTCGAGGGGGGGGGGGGGCAGTTAGGGGAGGGGGGGAATAGGGGACAGGCTTTCTACACACCCCAAGCCTGTCCCCCTATTCCCGCACCCCCCAAGCCTGTCCCCTATTCCCTCACCCCCCAGTCTCCCACCCCCCAAGCCTGTCCCTATTCCCACACACCCCCTTAATTAATCATCTGATATTGAGGACCTACTGTAATAATTTCTGTTGGTGGCATACGGTATAATATCCAGTATCTAATATCATAAACTATAGGTGTTTTATGTAAGTTTTTATAATTATACGTATAGCAAACTTACATGAAACACCTTGTGGATGATAATTATTAGATACTGAATATTATATGCCACGAATATAATATTATATGATATAGACATGTGTACACTGACACTGTTTGGTGATTACTCAGTGGTGATAGATGGAGGGTTATTAGAGAGAAGCTAAACTGTCATATCCACTCTACAGTATATATGTATGTATGTATGTATGTATGTAGGCTATGTAAGTATGAAGCTGTGTATGTATGTATGTATGTATGTAGGCTATGCAAGTATGAAGTTGTGTATGTATATTTGTATGTAGGTAGGCTATGTAAGTATGAAGTTGTGTATGTATGTATGTAGGTAGGCTGTGTAAGTATGAAGCTGTGTATGTATGTATGTAGGTAGGCTATGTAAGTATGAAGTTGTGTATATATGTAGGTAGGCTATGTAAGTATGAAGTTGTGTATGTATGTACTGTATGTAAGTATGTAGGTAGATAGGTATATGTATGCATATTTAATTATTTATGTAGGTATGTATGTAGGTAGGTATGTGTGCATGAATGAATGTGTGCATGTATGTATGTAGATTGGTAGGTAGGTAGGTGTATATATGTATGTATGTATGTATGTATGTATGTGGATAGATCAGTTTTCATTACACCAATATTTGATGATAAATAGATGGAGTATGTGTGCACTGTATGTATGTATGTATGTATGTATGTATGTATGAATAGATAGATCAGTTTTCATTACACCTACACGTCGATATTTGATGATAAATGGATGGAGGGTTAATCTTTCTGGAGCCATGCAGTGCTGTATTGAATAGAACCTAAAATATTGGAAATGCAAACATACACAAACGTAATATATAAACACACACACACACACACATGCACACACACACACACACACACACACACACACACACACACACACACACACACACACATGCAGATACACATAGGTACACATAATATCATAATGCACACTTGAATTCATACATATACACACATATTGACACACACACACACCACAATTCTGTTATTACCACAATCACAAACATAACTACCACCATTACCACCATTACTTTATCACTATCACCACTATCACCACTATCTATCTGCCCCTTGCTACCTACCACCATCGCAAGGGAAGTATGCCTGGTTTATAAACATTCCCGATAAGATAGTGGTTGATGAGGCTTGTATCGAACACATACACACACACACACACAGATAGAGAGAGGAAGAGAAGGAAAGGTTTGTGAATGAATGAGAGTGAATAAAGGAGTGAGTGAGTGAATAAAGGAGTGTGTGAATGAGTGAATGAGGGAGTGTGTGAATGAGTGAATAAGTGGGGGCTAGTGAGGGAGTCAGAGTGTGAGTGAGTGAATGAAGGAGTGAAATAATGAGTGTATGAATGAATGAGGGAATAAATTAATGTGAAAATGTGTAAATGAAAGAGTGAATAAGTGAAAGAGTCAGGCAGGGTATGAAGTGAAATTAATGAATGAGTGAAGTGAATGAGGGGATGAATGAGTCAGGGAGCGAGTGAATGAATGAGTGAATGAGTGATGAAGTGACGTCCTGATAATTACAAAAATGTTCCCACAAAACTGAAAACCCCCCCTGGCCAGAATTTATATATTTATTATGGTCAGTTATTCTCTTTTGTTGTCGATTATTAATGGTGCTGCTGTATGCTATGTGAATGAAGTATTATCACATGTTATAAACGACCAGACAGACAGACAGACAGACACACACAGACAGACAGGAGCAATATTCAAACAACATATATTTTCTGTGATGTGGGGCAAAATGTATGTTGTGTTCATTCATCTGTGACAGTGATGAATTACGACTTGTTTTTTTTTTTTTTTTATTATTATTATTGTTATTACAAGCACTGGACTTTTTATTATTATTATTGTTATTACAAGCACTGGACTTCGCCCACCACGGCTGCGACGTGGGTGCTTTTGCCTGCGGTGCTGCTCGCTTCGCTCGCCCCCCCCCACCCATCTCGCGGCTCGCTTCGCTCGCCCCTCCACCCACCCCCACCCCCACCCCCCATCAGATGTCACACCAGGTAGTGAAGATCTTAATAATTATCTCTGCTAAATATAAAGGGCAATGTCTCTTCCAGTTAATAGTGAAGATGTTAACTCTTATCTAACCAACATTTGTAACATAAAATACATTGTCACGGAATCACCCTGGAATCGACCTTCACTTCGTTTTTTTTTTATTTTTTGAAAAGTTTTATCATTTCAGAAAAGTTTTATTTATATATATATATACTAGCTGCTCCGCCGCCCTTCGGGCGGCTAGGAGCCGCTAGCTCCTGCGGAGGGCTGGCGGCCTACGGCCGCCCTTCGGGCGGTGGATGCTATATGGAAGGAGCTTATTTGTTTCTTGGCATAGACAGGAGTAATCAGGCAGAAGCCTCCAATTTTCATACACGATCAAAGATTTCTAAATAAACAAAGGATATAATAATACAACACTGATATGTAGCAAATGCAAACTGCACTACCACCACTACTACATCAACCACTACCACCTCCACTACTACATCAACCACCACTACTACTACATCAACCACCACTACTACTACATCAACCACTACCACCACTACTACAATCACCACAACTACTACCACCACCACCACCACTACATCAACCACTACCACCTCCACTACTACCACCATCACCTATTCCCGCGCCCCCACCCCCCCCACCCCAAGCCTTGCCTTACCTAGTGTATGTGTGTGTGTGTGTGTGTGTGTGTGTACGGTAGGGATGTGTGTGTTTGTATTTATGTGTATGTGTGTGTATGGGGCATGCTTAGGGTGTGTGACGGTAGGGGACAGGCTTTTTACCCCCCCCCCCCCAGCCTGTCCCCTATTCCAGCACCCCGCAAACCCCCCCACCCCAAGCCTGTCCCTTATTCCCGCATATATAGTCTATCTCTCTCACATACAGTCTCTCTCTCTCTCTCTCTCTCTCTCTCTCTCTCTCTCTCACAGTCTAGCTAGCTATCTATCTCTACCTCTCACACACACTATATCTATTTTTCACTCTTTCTCCCCCCCCCACACACACACACTATCTCTCTCTCACACACAAATATAACCAAACCCAGTATTACCTCTCTCGCTCTCACACACACGCACCCTCTCTCTCTCTCTCTGAAATTAAAAATAGAGAGAGAGAGAGAGCCTGTGAGGGAGAGAGAGAGAGAGCATGTGAGAGAGAGCATGTGTGTGTGTGTGTGTGTGTGAGAGAGAGAGAGAGAGAGAGAGAGAGAGAGAAAGCTTGTGCGTGTCACTAATCCAGGGGTTCGAATCCCCTTCAAAACATTAACATTTTTTGAAAAACATGAAAAACATTTTTTTTATAGGTCCAAAACACTCCCCAAGTATTAGCGATCACACCCATGTAAAAATTTTCACTCTAGGACGAAGGATCTTGGCGTGCATAGAGGACACACACACACACACAGACACACACAGAATTTCGGCTTTATGTATATAGATAAGATAAGATAAGAAGAGAAGTTTTATTTTTTTAGGTACTTAAGATATATATATATGATTTAGGTAGGGTGTGTTGGATAGTGATGATGTTGGGGGAGGGGGGGGGTGTAGATGATGTGTTGGGGTAGTGAGGTGGATAGGGAACATGTAGGATAGTAAAGGGATAGTGAAAGTGTGTAGAGGGATAGTGAAGATGTGTAGAGGGACCCAACCTAACCTTATCTTATCTAACCCAACCTAACCCAACAATCTAACCTTATCTAACTCACCCTAACCCAATCCATCCTTTCCTAACCCAACCCAACCCAACCCAACCCAACCCAAACCAAGCCAATCTTTACCTAATACTACACAACACAACCAATCTTTATCTAACTCAACCTAACCCAACCTAACCCAATCCATCCTTTCCTAACCCTACACAACCCAACCCAACCCAACCCAACCCAACCCAACCCAACCCAACCCAACCCAACCCAACCCAAGCCAATATTTACCTAACCGTACACAACCCAACCAATCCTTGTCTAACTCAACCTAACCCAACCTAACCCAATCCATCCTTTCCTAACCCAACCCAACCCAACCCAACCTTTACCTAACACTACACAACACAACCAATCCTTATCTAACTCAACCTAACCCAACCCAAGCCAATCTTTACCTAACCCTACACAACCCAACCCAACACAACCCAATCAATCCTTACCTAACTCAACCTAACCCAACCCAACCTAACCCAACACAACCTAACCCAACCTAATCCAACCTAACCTAACCCAACACAACACATCCCATCGACTCAACCTAACCCAACTTAATCCAACCTAACCTCTTCCTATTAAAGTTTGTGGTAATGAGTTCTTAAGATGTCTTAGGTTGAGTTGAGGTTAATATAATAACAATGTCTAGTGGGTGTACTACAATTATAACTTTGATTACTACCAGAGGGAAACTTTTAATGAGAATGATTTTAGAGAGAGAGAGAGAGAGAGAGAGAGAGAGAGAGAGAGAGAGAGAGGGGGGGGGGGGGGGTGGGGGGGGGGGGGGGGGGGGGGGGGGGGGGGGGGGGGGGGGGGGGGGGGGAGAGAGAGGGAGGGAGGCTGACTTTCCCTCCTTCTCTCTCCCTCCCTCTACCTCCTTCAACCCCCCCCCCCCCCCTCTCTCTCTCTCTTATTTCGTCCATTCCATTAGTGCACTCAATTAAGAGGGTTAGGAATATTGGAGTAGGCTGATTCCTCCAAACCGTACCAGGAAACGGGACAGGTACTTATACTGTAAGGTTCTGTGTTTCCTGTCACAACTTGGAGTAATCAGAGTCCTTCCAAATTCACCTACAACCCAATTAATTGACTCGCCCTTTCAATTATCCAGCCACTAACTGTTGATTCTCTCTCTCTCTCTCTCTCTCTCTCTCTCTCTCTCTCTCTCTCTCTCTCTCTCTCTCTCTCTCTCTCTCACACACACACACACACACACACACACACACACATCATCATTATTACTAAAAGAGCAGCAGCAACCTTAGCATTTATATACATCACACACACACACACACACACACACACACGCCATCCATCGAATGTAGCAGTAGTAGTAGTAGTGGTAGTGGGTTGTATTCAAGTGTGTCAAGGTGAATACGTGCTACTCTGACTTTTTAATAATTATGTTTATTATAATTTATAGTAGTAGTGGTGGTGGTAATAGTAGTAGTATTTATTATAGTAGAGGTATATTAGAGTAGTAGTATTTATTATAGTATGATGGAGTTAATAGTTATAGTGGTAGTAGTCATTGTTGTAATATTAGCCCGGGTCGTAGTACTGGTGGTGGTGGTGGTGGTGGTGGTAGTACTGGTGGTGGTGGTGGTGGTGATGGTAGTACTGGTGGTGGTGGTGGTGGTGGTGATGGTAGTACTGGTTGTGGTGGTGGTGGTAGTACTGGTGGTGATGGTAGTACTGGTGGTGGTGGTGGTGATGGTAGTAGTAGTAGTTGGATCAAACGTGCACAAAAACTTATAAGCTGAAATATTGATGGTAGTAAAGCTTACTAGCAGCGGGTGAAGATCCTACATGTGGTTTTGTCAGTAAATTTTCTCTAATTATTCTTATGTGAACTTATTAGGAGGGTGGGAGGAGTCCATTATCCGGTGTGGTTGCTGGTCCCCCAGAGAAACCATGCCAGCTTTACAATAACAAAAGTTATCCATGACGCAACTACAGAAGGTGGCATTGTAACAACCACGATTAAATAGCAAGGCCCGAGTGGCGAATTGGGCTGCAGGGGTACTGGGATCGAACTCCCCCCTCCCCATTGGTCATTTTAAAACTGTTTTTTTAATTTAGGTGTTTAACATTTCGTGGTTTCAATGGACTGGTTGACGGTCAAAAAAATGTTCTATTAAACAATTTATATCGTTAATAAATAAGCTCAATTGTCCTGTTATGTAATTTATTTGACAAAGGAATATATTGTTTGGCATATAATAGCCATCAAAGTTGCACATAATAGAAGTTGATGGCGCGTATTCGTGACGTCAACAACCAGACACCTAGGCCGCGCCAACGCTTTATTACCTTGGAAAGCAAGAGATTGTGATGTCTAGGGGAGATGTGCGGTATTCTTGTGCTTTTACGGAGGATATACTTCATATTCACCATGCTAGTCAATAGCTAGCAATGGTGTTTTGTCCCAAAGTGCAAAACATTAGTGGAAACGCTCTAGAAAAGAGATTTATTAGTGTTGTGTGTAGTAACTCTGTAGTAGCTGTCGGTACACATAGGGCTGGTGACGTCACGAAACAGTGTGAGGTACGATGTTTCTCCACCACTTATTTACCCTTATTTTTCGTGAATTTCAACTCATATGGGAAAAATATTGGTATCTCCATGATCAGGAGTGCCCATTTTATTGTATTATATACTTTGTACACGACCGTCAACCAGTCCATTCAATCCTAAACTGGGCATGCAAGCCAGGCCTGCCTGCATCATTGATGTTTGAGACCATAGAGTCTATGTTGAGAAAGCCATAAATCTTTGGTTGTTTTAAGCTGATAAATCAAGAAACACATTTCCACCAAGAATAAAATTAGACCGAGGACATTCCCGGGTCTACACCGGCCAGAATGGTGTATCATTTGTCAACGAACATTTTTTTTTAAATTGTACTAGAGATTCAAACCTGGGATCTTTCGGTCAAGGCCAAATAACAGCCTTCAGCTTGGGCTGCAGGGGTTCGACCCCCCCCCATTGGTCATAAAAAAAATGTACACCGAGGAAGCTTCCCAGGCTTCACCGATCAAAATGGTGTATTACTTTTTACTCTAGAGGTCAGGTCAAACGATGCGGCCGTGCATAGCGGCTAAACACACAGACAGAGTGTTTTATTACATTGACGATCCTTACATGTCATAGGTAAAACATGCATAGTCATAATTTGGAAATATATTACAATATGCTTTACTGTATTTACAGCTAACGCTAAAGAAATCGTCGCACTCGAACAAATTACGACAGTTTCTAACACCTTGTCTTTATTCTGGATTATCAACCTTGCAAGCTAATTAATGCAACAAAAAACACCTATTAGGTAACTTTTGGTTTCATTTTCTATGGTTGAGTTTTAATTTGTGTTATTAGTAAGAGTCAGTGAGGCCTACAGTGAGGGTGCTTTGGGATACCCTACTCCCCCCTCCCTCTCCCGATATTAGTTGGCCAATTTTACTCCGTAGGCATTTTTTTATTATGCTGCAAAATGTGTCCTATTAAGCTGACCATAGAGGAAAAGAACCAGACGATGGCATTAGCAAGGCAAAATCCCCAATATCCAATGTTGACTGTTGGGTAGTGAAGATAAGGAAGCTGTGGGCTGAGGTTGATGATTATTGTAAACAATTGGCTGCCAGTATGCTAAAATGTATCAAAGCTGTGTTAAAAGTTTATGGAAAAATGACTAAATACTAACAATCCTTCATGCCATAAAAAAGATTTGTTTCATTAATCCTAAAAAACTTTATAAGGTTAGTAAATCATCCGTGGTTACAGATTTCGGCTGGTGCGACGATTTCTTTTGCGTTAGCTGTATATTAGTTAGTATAATTATATATTCACAAGCACTGGCTTCGCCACCATGGGTGCTTGGCCTGTGGCGCTGCTCACTGCGCTCACAGCTCGCTTCGCGCCTTGGAGGCGACTTTGTTGGTAAGAAATAAAAGAAAAGGAGACATTTCTTGTGTTTATTCACCTATTAGTTTACATCTTTTGGGTGGAGACTGAGAAACAGCTTCATCTTCGCTCTCTTTATGTTTAGACACTTTACAGTTAGATTCTGGTTCTTCTTCATCCTCGTCTCAAACTTCACACAACTTCACCTTCGCTGTTGAATCTGAAACTTGAATATCTTCCACGTTGCTTCGTTCACGTTGACGTAATGCGCCTCTTGGTAGTTCTTGACCTCCGATTTGGTGACGAGGATCTTATCGCACCCTTTGTTGACGTACTTCGTAATGTATGCGATGCACTTTATAGAATTGTTGATGTTATCATTGTACTTGAGGACCAGAACGGTTTGTAGGGAACGACCCACGAATTGTCAATTTGGGTGGCCTTTCCTTTGACCTTCTTGGTAAAGGAATGGTCCCCGTCTCCGATACATGGGATATCCGTTGTTGCCGAAGAGAGTGATGTTCTTGCAGACCTTCGGGAAACCTTTCGCACACACGGAGCTGTCCGAGGCGCGCCCCTGGCATCAGAGTTGGCTCTCGTCGAAGCCTTTGCAATGGCCGTGAATCATGCAAATGGTGACGATATCGTACAGTTTCGGTTCCTTTGTCGAATCGGGAATCTCGGCGGATATCAACCGATCCACCAACTCAGCTTTGACACACGTCTCCATCCAGAGCAGAATGTGAACATGGGGCAGGCCTCGTTTCTGTCACTCGATGCTGTAAAGGTGAGCCTTTACCTCTCCGAAGATGTTCTTCGTCAGGTCTTCCATCAGAGCATCCACCTTTCTCTTGAAGATCATACTGACCAGATCCGGCCTATTGTTACCCGAAACCGAAGCAGAGGAACCCGTTTGGATAGCAGCTTCTCTCAATTCTTCCCATTTCGGGTTGAAAGTGAAGGTTATGAAGAAGTCCGGGAACGGTAGTGAGTGACGAACGCGAGAGCGTCCTGTTGACGCTGTTTCATGTATCTCGACCCATCGACGAACGAAGGGGGTATGATTATCCGTTGTCTTTTAGTGGCTTTATCCTCCTATTGATCGGCCCGGATTATATCGATCCGCTCTTTCCTGATCTCGTTCTGGTTGAATTCGATATGGTTCAATCTCTGCGACTAGATCTTCACATAATTGTTAACAACAAACTGCTGGAACAGCATTCTGGACTTGGTGATGTAATTGAAAGCGTTCTTTCTCTCCATGAAGAGAGATGAGTAGAACATACACGGGGACAGACTGATGTTCTTACGGAGCGCCCCGGTCTGGCACTCACCGGCGGTCAGATTGTAATGGTATCCAATGACTCCGTCAGGGATGATGAGCGGGTATTGGAACGCGTCGTAGAAGTAGTTGTTGTGGTGTACGTTGAAGACTCGATACTTCGAGTCCAGCTTGGGCGATCGAACGGTTATGCTCAGATGGTCCTTCGCCTAGTCCAAGTTAACGATCGTCACCACCTGAGAGGAAGAGGAAGGCAGGTGGTACACGCCCTTGTGTTCTGTGGTGTTCAGTCCTTCGGACGACTTCAAAGTGATGGCTATCTCCAGTATCTTCCCGTACGCGCGAACGTAATCGTTCATTAGCTCTTTCGTGTTCGCGAACTCGTTCAGGAGGCCTTTGAGGCACTCGTTTCTGCGTACCATGCAATCGAACAACCAAGTTACAATAGCTTCATTTTTGCTTAATTCTACCTCTTCCCTCTTCCGTCGCTTCTTCGTAGCAGCTGCAGACTCCTTGTTATGTTTCCAGTTGAACTTCGTCACGCCCTGTGTTCGCAGCCTGATATGCTAATCACGTTTGAAATGGAAATAGAGGTCCAAGAACCCACTACGGTCATTCCAAAAGCTGTCTCAAGGCTTCTTGTTATCGGAACTTCTAATTAACTGATTGAGCCCATTGAATAAGCCCCCATACACATTCCTAGATGGTTCTTTAATGGTCCTCTTTAGGAAGTCTTCGGTGGTCATACCGTCGAGCATGAGCTCGGGGTCTAAGATCATGAGAGGGTGATACACCTTTCCGTTTATTTTGTAGCACACTGCGGTCTCAGACGCGTTCTCAAGTTTACTGGAGGTCGTGAAGGACGTGAAGCAGAAGAGAATATTGAACCCGACGATACAATGCAGAAAACGTTCTGATTGCTTCGACGTCCAGTCATATAACGATTTGATGTCTCCGAGATCCGATAGGCCGGTCCGACGGATCTGTCTAGAGGAGCAACAGATGGAAAGCTTCTCCCCCTTCCAGAGGTACGCATCGCAGTCCTTGCAGATGAAATCGCCTATCTTTCCCATTGAATGGCTCTTAGCTCTACAATCTCCCTCCCGGGAGGAGATCCAGTTGCCGCTGTGTGTGCTTGTCGTTGTTGTCATCATCATCATCATAAGCATCCTCCTCCTCCTTAATGTGTTTTAGTCGTCGTTTCTCGAGTATATCGTCCAGAATGATATGATCCTTTTCGCTCGACAGAGATGTACTCAATCCTCCGTCTAACATCTGTTTAACCCTCTTTAGGGACTCCTTCGACCTCAGGAGCTATTCCTTCTCTTGACAATGCAGTTCCTTCTTCTGTTCTCTCTCTTCTCTCCTTTGCCTCGCCTCTTCTAACTTCTTCCGTTCTTCCCCTCTCTCTGTCTCTTCCTGAGCTCTTTCCTTTGCTTCTTCTCTTCTTCTCTTCTTTCCTTTGCTTCTCCTCTTCTTTCCTTTGCTTCTACTCTTTCTTTCGTTTTTTCTCTTCTTTCTTTCGTTTCCTCTCTTCTTTCTTTCCCCCCAAACGGGAACCGCCTTGACGTGGAAGGGGGACTTGTGTGTCTCCCAGACCTGGCGAGCTAAACTAGAGGGGGCTCCGGCCCCTGCTCTGCCCCGATTTCGGGGAGAGAGGGCTTCCCATGCTAGGAAGGTCGCTAGTGAGAGATCAGACTAAATGGTTCCCATCTTTCAGTTCTTCAACTGTCCCTCTTTTCTTTTTATTTCCTTCCTTTTTCTGGCGCTATAGGACCTCGATGTTGTGGTGTCTAATATCCATCAATCAATCAATCTTCTTTCTTTCGTTTCTTCTCTTCTTTCTTTCGTTTTTTCTCTTTTTTCTGTCGCTCCTTCTCCTCTACCTGTTGCTTCGCGAGTTCTTCGTCTCGTTCCTCCTTCCTTTGGGGTTTGGGGTTTGATAAGCTGCTCGGGGACAGTAGGCTGCTCTGAGACGATAGATTGTTGAGTTTTTTCTTCTTTCTTCTTCTTCATCATCATCCTCTTCATGTACTTGTTGATTGGCCTGCGGCCACACTTAAATGCATTAAAGGCCCGATCGAGGTAGTGCATCTGATAGATCCTGTGATCGGATCTGCCGCCGTGTTTAACGAAGCTACTGTGTCCGGACAAGTAGTGTTTCAAGAAGGCTTCGAACCTTTCTGGGGTGATCTCTCTGTCGAATAGTTCCAACTCATTGAATTTGGCGTCGCAGTACTCGGGATCTCCTTCTTTCAGAGACTGGTTGAATCGGAGGAGCTTACAGTGAAATAGATGTATCGATTCCTTGGCGTCGATCGATTTGACTGCAGAATAGAGTGAAGGGAAGGCCCGAGAGTGCTCACTCCTCAGTCTGTTAGCCAACGCCCTGTCCTGCAACGCGCCCCTGGGGAGCTTCTTGGTATAGGTGATCCACTTCCAGAAGTGGCGTTGCCGCTTCTTCTTAACAGCCGAACTCTCGGGCATAGCGGTTGCATATCGGTACATATATTACAGCCATGCTATTAAAACTACTGTTACAGGCTGTTACATAACCCTATTATTATATTCTAGTTAGCTTTCCAGGTTAGCTATTAGATTTGAAATGTAAAGTAACCTGAGGAAAGCTAGATGATTTTAGATCCACTTTGTTGTTACTGCAATGTAGCCCCCTAACTAATAAATACAGAGACAACCTGACTTGCCATTACCCCAACTGATATCTTGACTACCCCTGTTCCATACGGGGTTACATGGTGTCGTAACAAATTGGCGACCCTGCCAGGATTGTAGTCAAGGTGTTGGGGTTAAGTTGAATGGCAGTCAGTAGGTCTGATGTCTCCCCATTCTGTATTTTTCATGTTATTTTGTTGGTTACTGTTGTTGGTGATTGTTGGAGTATTTATTGGTTACAGTTCTTGTAACATTGTAACGTTAGTTACATTGTAGTGAAGATGTCAATGACTAATAAATACAGACAACCTGACTTGCCATTACCCCAACTGATATCTTGACTACCCCTGTCCCATACGGGATTACATGGTGTCGTAACACTACCCACATACCTCGTACCCGACAGGTGTCCCCAAACTACCACGGAAACAACCCCCTGATATTTTGGACATTTTTAATGGAATGTGAAAGGCTCGAATTTTTAAGATTCACACACACATTGATTAATTGATTGATAGCAGCAATAGATCATACATGTGGTTTTGTCAATACATTTCCTCTAATTATTTTTATGTGAACTTATTAGGAGGGTAGGAGAAGTCCATTATCCGGTGTGGTTGCTGGTCCCCCAGAGAAACCATGCCAGCTTTACAATCACAAAAGTTATCCATGACGCAACTACAGAAAAAGGTGGCATTGTATTAGCCACGATCAAATAGCAAGTGGCGAATTTGGCTGCAGGGTTAATGGGATCGGACCCCCCCCCCCCCCCCACATTGGTCATTCAAGAAACACATATCCACCAAAAATTTAGTTAGACCGAGAACATTCCCAGGACTACACCAGTCAGAATGGTGTATCATTTGTCAACAATTTTTTTTTTTTAATTGTACCATGGATTCGAACCTGGGATCTTTTGGTTAAGGCCAAATAACAGCCTTCGGCTTGGGCTGCAGAGGTTCGAACCCCCACCCCAACCCCCACATTGGTCATTAAAAAAAAAATAGGCCGAGGACGCTTCCCAGGCTTCACCGATCAATATGGCTTATTACTTTTTACTCTAGGTCAAACGATGCGGCCGTGCATGTGTAGTGGGTAAAATATAGTGGAGATGTGGTGGTGGTGGTGGAAATGTGTCGTGGGTAAATATAGTATAGATGTGTTGTGGTGATGGGTAGTAGTAATATGTTGTTGTTGTTGATGTTGTTCTCCTGGGGCAGTATGGCCTTCGGCCCCACAGACTCTGGTCGCAGTGAAAAAAACATAAACAAATTATAATAAAGGAGAATGGGACCAGAGCTTACTGGACCAGGGAGTCTGGGGCCTCCAACCGCCAGGGAGATTAGGAAGAAGGTCTTTGATCCCACAGCCAGTGCTGTGGGCCCAAGCCCACATTACCACAAGAGCTACAACTGTGGGCCGCACCTTCCTGAAGGGACCATAAAGGGGGAGGGAGTGGTTGTATGCAAAGGGATAATGCACTTCCGTGTGCTGGCGGTCCATACAGCAGTTAAAAAAGAAAAAAAACTCCGGTTGCAGCACACCTCACTTGGAATTTTAATCCATATATAGTAATGATGTATAGCATGTGGTGCTGGTGGTGGTTGTAGTGATGTGTGATGGAGAGTAATGATGCATGTGTGATGTGTGATAAGTAGTGAAAATGTATGTACAGTATGTATGTGTTGAAGAGTAAGATGTGGTGGTAGTTATTTAAATCTGGTAGGTATTAAATAAGTGTGAGGTTGGTGGGTGGATAGTGTAGATGATGAAGTAGGAATAAAAACATTTTAAGAAAACACTGGGATAAAAGAGAAGACATGTGTATGTATTGGTGTATGTATCAGTCAGTGGGTTATAGTTAGTATCTTAAAATTCTAATCATAACATAGTAACCCCCTAGACTCATTCATCCATCTAATCATTCATTCATCCATATATTGTTCCAGGTTCGCTATTATAATTTGGTGCATTCCAAAAAAATCCTAAATAGAAGGGGCATGTCAGGAAGGATGATCGATGCCTTTGCATCATCCTACAGGGATTTCGAGGGTAAGGACAACTTCTGCTAGTTCTTTGCCGAGAACTATACCCTTACCCTGAAACCTGGCCACAAGACCCTGAGATCAGAGTTAAAGTAGAATTTCGCCAAGCACTGTTAGAAAACCGGCAATGCCCGAGCCTCCATCATCAATATCGGGATGTTCTTGGGTAATATAGGCATTGGGAATGTACGCATTGGTGGCTACAATGGCAGGAATCAGTAGTACGCCTACGTGGGCATCCGTTCACTGCATGACTTGTCCAACGACGATGAGAACTAGGGCGACTTTCCCAGAACACGTCGGCGAAAGTACAAGTCCCACAAGAAGCTGGAAAAGAAACCTCTACCCAGGGACTTCCGAGGCTCCAAGAGTCTAATGCGCTTCGTGGCTCGCATGCAAAACTCAGAGAGAATGTCTGAAGAGGACTTTTTACGACGATACCGACAATACTGCTCGGAGAGGGACCTCGTAACTGCTACAACGGGCTAGGTTCTGACATTTTTAACCAAAGTGGGAGTGAGGATGGCCGTGAGAGGCTAGCCTCTGTCTGGTCTGCAAAACGCCCCTCTGTTGTATCTTGGTTTGAGGAAATGTGACATGATACCGAAGGCCAAGGTGACGGTCTCCTCGTTGGCCAAGAGTGAAGTCCCTGCCGGCTTCTCCTTCACAGCCATCATCAATGAGGTTCCAGACAACAAACAATTATTACCTCCGGCTGCTGCTGATTCCCTGTCTTCCATTCCATCCATGACCACAAATTTCTCTTGGTCCGATACTTCTGAAATGTTCGGTCCACCTCTTCCCCCTGCTCCACCTGCTTCTGATGCTACTCCTTCTTTCTCATTCTACCTATCCACACCCTATCAACCATACCATATATCCGACCCTGTCTATTCGAATCCTACATATTCTTATCCACACCAAGGTCCCTATCTAGAATATTTCCAAAACACCTCTGATGGTTAGTAGGCATAGTCTGGAATTGGACAGATGGGGTCTGGTATGGGGCAGCACTCAATCCAGCCTTCGTCTTATTCCACTGATAACTCTCGCCAGGCTATTGTTCCTTCTTATTCATACCACAATCCATTTTCTTTCCTCTTCAACGATTACACACAAGAAAGCTTCCAGGACACCACCACTCCTATTCAGCCGACCATTCCTTCTCAGTCACTCCAGCCGACCATTCCTTCTCAGTCACTCCAGCCGACCATTCCTTCTCAGTCACTCCAGCCGACCATTCCTTCTCAGTCACTCCAGCCGACCATTCCTTCTCAGTCACTCCAGCCGACCATTCCTTCTCAATCACTCCAGCCGACCATTCCTTCTTCTGATCCATTCCAGCCGACCATTCCTTCTTCTGATCCATTCCAGCCGACCATTCCTTCTTCTGATCCATTCCAGCCGACCATTCCTTCTTAGTCACTCCAGCCGACCATTCCTTCTTCTGATCCATTCCAGCCGACCATTCCTTCTCAGTCACTCCAGCCGACCATTCCTTCTTCTGATCCATTCCAGCCGACCATTCCTTCTTCTGATCCATTCCAGCCTTCAACATCTTACACAATTCTTACCCCAGTATAGCCCACCACTCCCTCTGACCCATCCTACCACTCCACCACCACCACTCCCTCTGACCCATCCAACCACTCCACCACCACTCCCTCTGACCCATCCTACCACTCCACCACTACCACTCCCTCTGACCCCTCCCACCACTTCACCACTACCACTCCCTCTGACCCATCCTACCACTTCACCACCACCACTCCCTCTGACCCATCCTACCACTCCACCACCACTCCCTCTGACCCATCCTACCACTCCACCACTACCACTCCCTCTGACCCCTCCTACCACTCCACCACCACTCCCTCTGACCCATCCTACCACTCCACCACTACCACTCCCTCTGACCCATCCTACCACTTCACCACTACCACTCCCTCTGACTCCTCCTACTACTCCACCACCACTCCCTCTGACTCCTCCTACTACTCCACCACCACTCCCTCTCACTCCATCACCACTCCTGCTGTAGCCTCATCCCAGACAGTGTTCCCGAGTGACCAGGATTCTCACCTAGGTATGACCAATGTACCCAAAGCAACGCAATAGACTGAAGATGAAACCAATGCTTTCTTAGACTAGTTCCTGGATTACCTGTCCTTAGCCTAACACACTCGACGGCAATAATACCATGTGAGACCGAATTAATTGATAAGACGACGAGGTATTACGAATGTGGTCTTTCAATTGAGAGACCGAATAAATTGATAAGACAAAGGTGGTACGAATGTGGTCTCTTAATAATTGTGAGACCGAATTAATTGATAAGACGACGAGGTGTTACGAATGTGGTCTTTCAATTGAGAGACCGAATTAATTGATAAGACAAAGGTGGTACGAATGTGGTCTTTTAATAATTGAGAGACCGAATTAATTGATAAGACAAAAATGGTACGAATGTGGTCTCTTAATAATTGTGGGACCGAATTAATTGATAAGACGACGAGGTGGTACGAATGTGGTTTTTCAAATGAGAGACAGAATACAATAATAAAACTGAATTATGTGGTCTTTCAATTGAGACCTAAATATTATTATGATATATTATGATATATTTTGTGGTCTTTCAATTGAGACCTATACAAAATGGTGATATGATATTATATAATCTTTCAATGGAGACCTAATGAAATTATTTAATATTAAAATTGGTGATACAATATTAAATGGTCTTTCAATTTCACATATTAAAATGATAAGGTTTTCCAAGATAGACCTAATGAAATAATAATGTCTTCCAATTATAGACCAAATCTAATAATAGGATCTTACAGCATAAAGGTAATGAATGAATAAACCGAGCAACAATAACACTAAAAATTACCTGTACAAACTTAAACAATAAATTCTAAACCAAAGATCATATTAGAATAGATTGATATCATGGACAAAAAGCTTTAATTAAGGGGGAGTGGGAATAGGGGGACAGGTTTTGGAGGTTTGGGGGGTGCGGGAGTAAGGGACAGGCTTGGGGGTGTTATGCACATGAAGATGTGCATGTGTGGTGTTAAATATAAAGGTAGTCAGCTTGGATTATACAGTCATATAGCGCCAGAAGAAGGTGATAGAGTAGCAATAATATGTTTTATCATCTATATATCTAAATGAAGAGACTCTGTTTGTCTGTCGTGCTATACAAATTGTCATTTGACCACCTACAGCGCCAGGAATTCACACACGGAAAGTGGATGTATACGAGGATATTTTCGTCACAAAAAACACTCCACTAATTACTTAATTACACATGCTTCACTTTCACAGGCTTATGGTCGAGATATATATATATATATATATATATATAAGGTACAGTCACGGCACATAATCCTTGACCAGACTTCCCCTTACTTACACCCTGATCAAGGACTATATGCCGCTTCTGTACATTGTTTTCATATGCATTGGTCCTATTATCGCCATTAATATATTTATATGTATTGTTACTATTATTGTTAACGTCATTCATTAATTAAGGGACCCTGCGGTGTTGTCGCAAAATTGGAGATAAACGAGTCCTTCAACTATTACCACGAAACACACGACACACACCTACTGTATATTATTATGGAAGGAGCGTGTTTGGTGGCATGGTCAGGTGGAATCAGAAACTTCCAATATCATACACAGGGTCACACAATTTTACATACAGGGTCCTAAATAGTATGGAGCTGTATCAACAACAACAAACAAACAAACAAATAAACAAACAAACTATACTGTACGTGACGGGGATGCATGGTTAACTAAGAAAATGTAGTTAGAATTGTCGTACTTCAAGCTGTCTGAGAAAATGTAGTTTATTGTTGTTATTGTCATCGAAGGTTTGGTCGGCCACCAGAAGTTGTCGTGTCGTTGTATAATTATGCACACAATGTATTTCCCGTATTCTTTTCAGGAAATATTGGTTTGCAGTATGTTTGCTACATTCTATAAGGTTGTTGTTGTTGTTGTTGTTGAAGTTCCTTAAGCTGTCTGGCCGAGCAGCCCCGATTCTATAAGGTTGTATGGATATCTTCACTATATTATATTGGTCATGAGATTACTCAGGTTAATAATGACTGTAGCAGGTTGTATGTGCCAGGAGGAATTATTTACAACATATTCTCACTACCCAATTGAGTCACTCTTGTGGATGCCCGGGTTACCTCCTGGCATCACTACTGTTATTATCAATCAATGTGTATCTTAAAAATTGCAACCTTTCCAAACTTGTAAAAAATCACAAAACAATTTCAAAAAGTGCAATTCCGTGATAAAATGTGGCACTCACCATACATACATCTAAACTACCTGGTGTGACATCTGATTGGGAGGTGGGGGTGGTTGGAGCGGCGCAAAAGTAGGCAAAAGTACCCACGGCTTAGCTGTGGCTGGCGAAGCCAGTGCTTGTTATTATTATTATTGTAGGTTATTTATATTTTTATTATCAGTGTTCCAACTCTTCTGACAAAGGCCCCATGCCAATATAGAGGTCTAGGTGTTTTTCAGTGAGTGGAGAGAATTCTTTAGCATAAATTTTCTCCTCTCTTGATTCTTCACGTGTTTTTCTCCTTCATTCTCTTTTCCTCCTCTTCCATCAGATGCTACACCATCACGAACTGACGGAATTCCTTCACTTCCTTGGGATCCTTCAAGAGTCTCCCTTTCGTGGCTTCCTTGGCCCTCTCCACCTCGGCCTGTAGGTAACCAATGACGAGGTGACGAATGATCCTCTTCTCCAGTCGTCTCAATGCCTCCTTGTCGCTGTTCTTGGCATCCCAACCCTTGTCTCGTATTATAAAGGGTGTCGCTGTACAGGAGACATAAGCCACCATCTTCACCATCTCTGTCTCAGCAGCAATCTCCTCCTTCAGTGTTCCTATCTCATTCTCCTTTTCTAGTTGTTGCTGTTCCCTGTTGCTGGTGGTACTGCTACTTGTGCTTGTGGTTCCCTCCTCCTCCTTCTCTTTTCCTTTCCTCCTGTGTTGCTGCTCTTCTTTGGTCTTCCCCTCGTGTTGTTTCTCTTCTTTTGCCTTCCCCTCGTGTTCCTGGAGCTTCACCATGCCGTCCCTTCTTAGCACCGACTTAATCAGAAGATGTGAGGGAATGTAGTCTGCCCGGATCATCCTCTGGTATTCCCGCTCCACTTTCCCCATTTTCCTCCTCATGGTTTGGTCGTCGTGTTTGCTCTTTTGGGCCTCGTTATTCCTCTTCTATTTCTTGTTCTCGGTATGTTTCTGGTCGTCATCCTATTTTCTCTTCTTCCCTCTTGTCACCTCCTCTTCCTCCATTCTGGGCTTCTTTTTAGGTTGGTGCTCCAATGGCAGTACATCATCCACTTTAGCAGTTCCCTTTCTGTTTCTCTCCTCCTTGCCTTCCTCTCCCTTCTTCAACACTCCTTTAGAATACTCGCCCGTGTGGTTCTGCTTTGAATGTTTCTCTTTAGATTCGCTTGTTTGTAGCTGCTGTCTTTTCTCGTGATGTTTTTTGTTTGATTGTGTCGTGGTCACAAATTCCCGTTTCTGCCTCTGCACCAACTTTACAAACTCCTGCGTGAAGTAAGGTTTCACCTACTGCGACTCCTTCATCATCCCCCTCTCTCTCTAAGGCTGAGGACGGTAGAAAGGTTCCAACAGCTTCCTTAGTTCCTCCAGACTTGGACGGTCCTGAGGACAGTCACTGTTTAGTACCCTCTTCGTCCAGACTTTAGTGATGTAGCCAATTTGGTGGCCACGGAAAGCCGTCTGGAGCACCTGAGCGAAACTGTAAACATCTGAGGCGTGTGTGATACTCCTTCCTCCCCCGACCAGCTCTGGAGACGGGTAGGGGGCGTACTGTCTGTTGTGGTGGTAGGCGTGGTAAAAGGTTCCTCCATCACGGCACTGTCGTCCAAAACCCACCAAAGTGACCGTCATCTGTCGTGTGTTGTTGTCTATACTGATGCAGAAGTTCTCAAGACTAATGCAGTTGTGGACGTAACCACACTTACCCAGTAACTACAACACGAGGATCATCTGTATCACCACCTCTATGTTGTTGTTGTTGTTGTGGTCGATTCTAAGGTGTTCCTTCATATTGATGCCTGCGTAAAGCGTGACCATCTCCTTCCTCTGAGGACACACACCCAACAACCGCTGGATGGGTATGATGCTCTGATTCCCTTCCTGTGCATTGCCCTGATTCCCACCTACAGTGCCCTAATTGCCTCCTATATTCCTATGTTTCCCTTTCCCTGACGCACTGCCCTCACTCCCCTACATCTCCAAGGCCAGACCCTGAAGAGCAATGGCCTCCTATGTCATCTTGTAGAGGTGTCCCCTTGTGTACCTCTTAACCACTAAGTGAGGTCCACCCTGTACTAGATTCACATAGAGTTTGATGGCCTTGGCTTGGCTCTGGCCTGGGATGGACTGAGGTACTGAGAAGGTAAGCAACAGAGCGTCTAGTGCTTGGGGATCTAGGACAGGGACTCCGTTGTCTAAGAGAGTGAGGAGGAAACGCTCTAGTGACTCTTCACCCTCCGGTGGCGCCATCTTCTTTATGTGAAAATGAGACGTTTTTCTACAAGTTTGGTTTTTCCACCACACATACAATTATAAAAGTGTATCTTCGAAGTTAATTAACATTACGAATCAAGAAAGGGCTCAAGCCACAACGCCAAGTGATATGTCAGCCCCATTTTGTCTCTTATTTTCCCTCTTCACACACACATATACACACACGCAACAAAGTTTATCTCCATACAATTTTAACTCCACAAAGTATTTCTTGGTGTGTGTTGATTGATAACCAACAGTACTTTGCGGTTACCCTGGATGAAATGGTTGTAATCATTAATAAGTCGTCAGTTTTGGGTTGTTCCTGGTAAGAGGATTGATTACTGTCTCACCTTTGTATTGCCTTCGTCGTTCTCTTCTGGACACACACTCTAGGTTTCTCTCTCTATCTCCCTCCCCCTCCACTCTATCTCCCTCCCTCCCTCCCTCTCCCATCTATCTCCCTCCCTCTATCTCTCTCCCCTATCTCCTTCCCTCTCTCTCTCTCCCCTATCTCCCTCCCTCTCTCTCTCTCTCCCCAATCTCCCTCTCTCCCTCTCTCCCCCCAATCTCTCTCCCCTATCTCCCTCCCTCTCTCTCCTTTCTCAGGTATGGTGTGGGTATTGCCTGCTTCCCTCTTACCAATTCTTCTTCCTTCACACTCTCATCTGCCTTCAAGCCTTCATATAATTAATCTTCACTAAAAAGGAATATATCTCCCCTTTAAAAAATGCAATATATTCTATCAACCATTAGGAAATGTGTAGTAATGATGTGATGTAGAGGTTGTGAAGATGTGAGAGTGAAGATGTGAGAGTGAAGATGTAGGGATATGGGTAGTATTGATGTGTGTGCACTTTATCTCTGTCTCTCTCTATCTCACACACACACACATCTTCTCATCTCGCGAATACCCCAAAATACCTCCACCCAAGTCAAGTGATGAATGATTTCTCTCTCTCACACACACACACACATACACCACGAATCCAACACACACACACACACACTAATAACACACAACATGAACGATGTGTGTTACTCTCTCTCTCTCTATCTATCTCTATCTATCTATCTATCTCAGACACACACACACACACCACAAAAGACACAAAACACACACACACACACACACACACACAACTCATCTATCAAGTGGGCCAAATAAGAGCCAGGGAGTCCAGTTAGTGTGATGTGAACCATAAAACAGGGTTAGGTGTTGAGGCATTAGAAGGAGACGTTGGGATGAGACCTTGAAGCTGAAATAATGTACCATGGCGGAGCTGGTGTTGTTAATGCTGTTGTTGTTGTGTGTGTGAGAGAAAGAGTGAGAGAGTAACACACACATGCATCATTAGTGTTGTGTGGTTTTGTGTGTGAGAGAGAGAGAGAGAAAGAGAAAGAGTGAGAGAGCAGCACTCACACACACACATCATTAGTGTAGTGTGTTTGTGAGTGAGAGAGGGAAAGAGAAAGAGTGAGAGAATAGCACACACATATCATCAGTGTTGTGTGTTGTGTTTGTGTTGTGTGGTGGTGGTATATTATGTGTGTGTATGTGAGTGTGAGAGAAATCCTTCATCATCACTCGAACTCCATAATTATAGTGGTTGACAAAATAAACTCTGAAATTGAAACCTCCCTCCCTTTGCCACACGAGCCTAACCCAACCACACATACACACACACACACACACACAGGTGCCCTTCGAGAATAATTTCACTGGCAAGAAACTAATGTAGGCAACAGCTGGACATTACTCTCCCTGAATAGCCAGCCTTCCTTCCATCCAGCTAGTTAGAGCAATGAATCCCTCGCTGTTTGAATAATGAATGACAACAGAAGGTAGGTAGGTGGGTGGGTTGGTAGGGAGAATGAAAGAATTAGGTCGAATAGGGAATGAAAGAAGGGAGGGAGGCATCATGAGTAGTTGTTGTTGTGTTTTGTTGTTGTGTTGTGAGGGATGATGGTTTGGAATAGTGGTAATGGTGGTGGTGGTGGTGGTGGTGGTTGGATTTGTGGTGGTGGTGTTGGGGATGATGTTAGTGGTGGGGGTGGTGGTAGTGGTGGTATTAGTAGTGGTGGTGGTTATGATTATATTGAATGTGGTGGTGGTGTTAGTGGTGATGGTGGTGGTGGTAATGGTGACCTACCCAACTAACTATCTCACAAACCATACAACTAACCATACAAAACAAAAATAACTTACAACCATACAAACCAACCAACCACCTCACAACCATACAAACCAACCAACCAACCTCACAACCATACAAACCAACCAACCAACCATACAAACCAACCAACCACCTCGCAAACCAGCCAACCAACCATACAAACCAACCAACCACCTCATAACCATACAACCAGTCAACCATCAAGTCGGCAAAGTAACTGAGTGACTAACTAACTGAGTGACTAACTGACTAACTGACTGACTGACTGACCAATAAGCCTAACTAACCAGAGACCCATTTTCAACCTCTATTGTTCATATTTCTGATTACTCTCTCTCTCTTTACCTACCTCTTTCTCTCTCCCTCTCACTCTATTTCTCTCCTTGATTGTCTATTTCTCTCTCGACTATTTTTTGGTATGCATTAAACCTTGGTCTCTCCCTCCCTCTCTCTCTCTCTCACTGACTCTCATTCTCTCTCTCTCTCTCTCTCTCTCTGTATGAATTAACCTTGGAGGGTGATTGGAACGCTGGGTGAGTAGGGGAGGAGGGGGACAGTAGGGAGAATTAAAGGAGGGGGGGGAGGGAGGGAGCGTAGGGTAGGGTAGGCCAGGACAGGAATAGAGGGAGGGATGGGGGGGGCTTTGGTTAGGGGAGGAAAGGTAAAAGAGAGAGAGAGAGAGAGAGAGAGAGAATGGGAGGAGTTGAAGTATAAAGGATGGAGAGGGAAGGAGAGGGAATTATGGGGATAGATAGATAGATAGATAGATAGATAGAAGAGGTGATAAAGAGAGAGAGAATGAGAGAAAGAGAGAAAGAGAGAGAGGTAGGGAGTGTTAAAGAGAAGAGAGGAAAGAGGGGAGAAACATGAGAAGGGGAAGGAAAGAGGGGAGTAGGGGTGTTGGTTAATGTTGGGGATGGAGGAGGGGGGAGTAGGGGTGCAAATGAAGAGTAATTGATGGGGGGGGGGGGCTGGGGGGAGGTAGGGGGGGGGTATAGAAGAGGTGGATATAGAGAGAGGAGGAGGAGGAGGGGGAGAGAGGATGAAAGGAGAGGGGATAGAGAGAAAGGGAGGAAGAGGAGGGATGGGACATAATAGATTTAAAGGGAATGGAGAGAAAGAAAACAGGAGGAGGAGGAGGAGGAGGAAATGAGGAAATGGAGAAACTGGAGAATAATTGGAAGGGAAAGGGGGAGAGACGAAGGGAAGGGGAAGGAGGGGAAGGGAAGGGAAGGGATGGGACAAAACAGGAAAGAGAAGGGAAGGGAGGGGGTAGTAGTAGTGGTGGGAGGGGGGTTAGGGAGTGTGATGGGGGTTAGGGAGGGGGGGATTAGGTAGGGGGTAGTAGTAGTGGTGGGGAGGGGGGTTAGGGAGTGGGAGGGGGTTTGGGAGGGGGGGATTAGGAAGGGGGTAGTAGTAGTAGTGGGGAGTGGGAGGGGGTTTAGGAGGGGGGGATTAGGAAGGGGGTAGTAATAGTGGTGTGGAGGGGGGTTATGGAGGGAGTGGGGGGGGTTAGGGAGGGGGAGGGGGGTTAGGGAGGGAGGGGGGGTAGTAGTAGTGGTGGGGAAATGTTATTAGGTTATCAAAGAGATTCTTAACGCGGAAAGGGAGGGGGGAGAGTGAGGGGGGGAGGGGGGAGGGGGGGGGAGGGGAGAAAGGGTGAGAGGGGAAAAGGAAAAGTGGTTAGTAGGGAGAGAATAGAGGGAGGGAAAGCGAGAGAGAGTGAGAGGGGGGGGGGAGAGAGAGAGGTGAAGAATACGGAAAGGGAATAAATAATTGATAACGAATAGGGTGATAAAGGCAGAGACAGATAAACAAAACAAAAAAAAAAAAGAGAGGAAAAGGGAGAGTAAAAAATGAACCTAAAAAAAGTAATAAAAAGTAAAAGAGAGAGAGAACAAGAAAATATGACAAATTGAGAGAGAGAGAGAGGAATGAAAGAAAAAAGCAAATATGAAAAAAGTGAGAGAGGGAGGGAGAGTAGCTGGGAGACCTCATGTGGAAAACCATAAATATATCAGGAGAGAGAGAGAGAGAGAGAGAGAGAGAGAGAGGAAGGGTAAATAGAGGTGAATATGGAGGGAAGAAGAGAGAAAGAGAAAGAAATGGTGGAGGAGAGAGAGAGAGAGAGAGAGAGAGAGAGAGAGAGAGAGAGAGGAGCAGGGAAAGCGCCAACACATATTCATTCCTTCTCTTTCTCTTCCTCTCTCATTCTCTCCTTCTTTTATCTCTCTCTCCTCCCTCTCCTTTACTCCCTCCCTCCTCTCTCTCTCTCACTCTCTCTCTCACTATATCTCCAACTCCTTTTCTCTCTCTATTCCTCTCTCTCTCTCTCTCTCACTCTATATCTCCAACTCCTTTTCTCTCTCTATTCCTCTCTCTCTCTCACTCATTCTCTCCATCTTTCTCCCTCCCTCTTTATCAGGACGAGTAGGAAGATAGGAAGGATGAAATAAAGGAAGAAAGGAGGGAGGAATGAAAGAAAGGAAGGAGGGACAGATAGCAGGCAGTAAGGATGAAAGAAAGGAGGGAAGAAAGTAAGGAATGATGAAAGGAAGGAAGGAAGGAAGGACGGTGTCACGGTTTGATCTGTGATCATAACGTAACGTACGTAAGTAGTAGGATGCTATATATTATATATATATTAACAAAAGGACACCACGTGTGGGGAATGTTCTATAAGGCATGGAACAGTGGTATTTTCCTCAGTCAGGAAGACAAAGACAGAGGAATTTGAAATAGAGGAGTGCTGGTACCTGGTAATTAAGGAAAGGTCACGTCAGGTCAGGTGAGGTCGAGTACCCACTCACTCCATCCCGTGTCTGGAGTCATTGCTACAAATTTTGCATTAATAATTATGCTATGGGGGCATCTAGTACTTATTAAAATTGATTTTGAAGTGGAAGGGAATCATTTGCAAGCAGTTGCATGTTATGGGAAAAGTGATTTGCATGTATAACTAGGTATGAGTGACAACATGTAAACGTAGTCAAGGACTAGGCTATGCGAACACATGAGAGGGAGGACAAGCATGGCCGACAGTTGGGCCAGGTAGAAAAAAGGTTAAATGGGGAGGAGTCAGAAGGGTAATTAACCTCCACCACCCATAGCTGGATTTTGAAGGAATACAGCAGTTGGTAGCTAGACACTCGACGAAGAACACACCTCGTATCCAGCCCTCGTTGCTTTGCCTAGGGGCCTATAGTTTTAACGTAACGTCGAAATTGTTTAATTACTTTTTCACAAGACTTATTGTTAATTAACTCACTATTCATTCGCTAGACGAGAATCAGTAAGGTGTCATTTTATAGGTGAGGAGAGGGCTGGCTGGAATTACGAGTGTGTGTGTGTGTACGAGGGACAGTAAACGAGTGTGAAATTGACATTGAAATATACCAACTGGGTTGCTTGATTCCATTACTATTACGATAACGTAATTACCGTCTCCTGTGTGTGCGAGGGGAAGTGCTAGCTCGTGATAAGTATATTAAAGTAAAGTAATATTACTGTCCACGTGGACTACGAGCGACTGAGGGAAGCACGTGTAGAGAGGAGCGACGAAGAGTAAGTAATATTTTTATTGATAGTTACTGTGAACGGAAGTGTGTGTGTGTGATTTTCTTTGATTGAATTTAATTATTCATTTTGTTGGCTTGGAATTTATTAATAAATAGAGAAAAATTGTCATTTTGTGTTGTAATTGACCATTATTGCATGCTCTATAATCATACATATATAGCAGGACGAACCCAGAAATAAATTTATTGTGTTGGAGGGAAGGATACAGGGATTAACTCTGGGTAACTCGCTGCAGCCAACCAACGAGATTACATATTTCCAGCAAGGTAAGCTTTGGTAATTATTATAAAGCTACATTTCATTGATATCTAATCAGTCCACCCCCACATAATTGGCGCCCAACGTGGGGCCTGCTCTTTGTATTAATTCCAGTCACACGCGCACACCTTCACGAGTAGATAGATTACGGTTGTCCAGGAATTAAGGCAAAGGAAACAATAGAAAATATTTTAATATGTATACCGTAGCGGAATTGATGGAGGAAGCCCGAAGCTTGGGATATGAAGATATTGTCGAGATTCGACAGTACGTAGAGCGTCGTCAAGAGGAAGACAGGCTCGAAAGGGTGAGTGTAAGGGAGGCAGAAAAGGAACAGAGAGAGGCTGAAAAGGAACAGAGAGAGGCAGAAAGGGAACAGAGAGAGGCAGAAAAGGAAGAGAGAGAGCATGAAAAAGAAAGATGGGCACATGAACTGAAAATGGTGGAACTGCAAGCACAGGCGAATAGTAGTCAAAGCAGTATTGCAAGCCCGACTACAGTAACTCCGAGACTACAACTGGCGAAGTATGTAGAGGGAGACGAAATTGAACCGTTTATTGAGCGCTTCGAGATGCTTGCAGACACATACGTCTTTGGTGACGATGTAAAGAAAATAGAGTTCCTTAATCTGTTTGATGGTAAAGCACTTAGTATCCTCTACCGACTCGATCCTGACACCAGGAATTATGCGAGCATGAAAAAAGCTCTGTTACAAGCTTATGGGGTGACGGTCGATGATGCACGGAAGCAGTTTTTGAGTGCTTCCCTGCAAGATAAAGAGACCGTTGCACAGTTTAGTGCACGTCTCGCTAGCCACCTGGATCAGTGGTTTGATAAGGCCGAAACACCCAAGACGTTGGAGGGGATAAAGGATTTGTTGCTTCGCACGCAACTGGAGAAGTCGTGTCCTCCAGAATTGTCGGCCCAGATTAAAACCCATAAGATTAATTGCCTCAAGGAGATGGTGGAAATGTCGGATGCACATTTTACTGCATACGGTTACCACACGCGGGTTCAGTCGTGTGAGAATTTAACCCAGTTAAATAAGCCTTCCCAAGACTCTGCTGGGTCATATAATAAGTCGAGTAATAATGATTATTCACAGCAGCAGAGTCAGGTTGTACGTCAACAACCTAATCCTCTCTTTAATCATGCCAAGAAACAAGGCAATAATTATTATTCTCAGCAGTCAAGTCAGTACCGTTACCAGGGGAGAAGTAACGGGAAGAGTTATAATAATAACCACGGTGGTAATAAGGGTTATTATCAGCGATCGGCTGCTGCTACATATACATATAGTGAACCACAGTACCCAGCTGTAGGTACGGCTAGCGCTGCTGGGGAAACTCCCGAGGGTGGAGAAGGATATACCCAGCAGACGACGGAAGCTCGTCAGGGTGAGATGGATGAAGGGTTACGTGTTCACGGGGACCATCGGTGGTTTAAAGGGAAGTGCTAGCGTTGGGGCAGACCTTATGTCACGGTTGCCTGAGGAAAATCGAGCGAGTAATTAATTATGGGTTATGATTAGGATTCAAATTACTCGTTTTACTGTTATTTCCGAGTGCAACGAGCACAAACCCTTTATCCAAACTCAGATTTGGGGTTCACCTCGGTCTGATGTTTGGATATTGCATTGGGTCTTCCAAGACTTGGGTTCCAGCGGTTATCCCTGACTCTAGTCTTGGATGATTAATTAATATATATATATTGCCTTACAGAAACTGATGGCAGTTGGATGGTCTCCAGAATATTTTTTGCATTTTTATTATTACATATTATGTAACAATGACACAATGTATTACATACACCACACTTATATATTGTTTAAATGTGTACTATTGGTACTAGACATTACCAGGTATAATTATTCTTGCCACGGAGTTTCTCCTTAGATTTTAAAGTTAAAGTAACTGTTAGGAGTTTTTCACTCATTGGCAAAAATAAATACTTAACTGGTATTAAGTCATGACACATACAAGAATGAGTGAAGTGTGAGTGAGTTATTATTGTAATAGTTATACATGCAAAGACGTCATTACCACTTCATTATTTTATTAAACATTGCATAGAGCAATGTCTCTTCTGTGTGTGCGAATGTCACGGTTTGATCTGTGATCATAACGTAACGTACGTAAGTAGTAGGATGCTATATATTATATATATATTAACAAAAGGACACCACGTGTGGGGAATGTTCTATAAGGCATGGAACAGTGGTATTTTCCTCAGTCAGGAAGACAAAGACAGAGGAATTTGAAATAGAGGAGTGCTGGTACCTGGTAATTAAGGAAAGGTCACGTCAGGTCAGGTGAGGTCGAGTACCCACTCACTCCATCCCGTGTCTGGAGTCATTGCTACAAATTTTGCATTAATAATTATGCTATGGGGGCATCTAGTACTTATTAAAATTGATTTTGAAGTGGAAGGGAATCATTTGCAAGCAGTTGCATGTTATGGGAAAAGTGATTTGCATGTATAACTAGGTATGAGTGACAACATGTAAACGTAGTCAAGGACTAGGCTATGCGAACACATGAGAGGGAGGACAAGCATGGCCGACAGTTGGGCCAGGTAGAAAAAAGGTTAAATGGGGAGGAGTCAGAAGGGTAATTAACCTCCACCACCCATAGCTGGATTTTGAAGGAATACAGCAGTTGGTAGCTAGACACTCGACGAAGAACACACCTCGTATCCAGCCCTCGTTGCTTTGCCTAGGGGCCTATAGTTTTAACGTAACGTCGAAATTGTTTAATTACTTTTTCACAAGACTTATTGTTAATTAACTCACTATTCATTCGCTAGACGAGAATCAGTAAGGTGTCATTTTATAGGTGAGGAGAGGGCTGGCTGGAATTACGAGTGTGTGTGTGTGTACGAGGGACAGTAAACGAGTGTGAAATTGACATTGAAATATACCAACTGGGTTGCTTGATTCCATTACTATTACGATAACGTAATTACCGTCTCCTGTGTGTGCGAGGGGAAGTGCTAGCTCGTGATAAGTATATTAAAGTAAAGTAATATTACTGTCCACGTGGACTACGAGCGACTGAGGGAAGCACGTGTAGAGAGGAGCGACGAAGAGTAAGTAATATTTTTATTGATAGTTACTGTGAACGGAAGTGTGTGTGTGTGATTTTCTTTGATTGAATTTAATTATTCATTTTGTTGGCTTGGAATTTATTAATAAATAGAGAAAAATTGTCATTTTGTGTTGTAATTGACCATTATTGCATGCTCTATAATCATACATATATAGCAGGACGAACCCAGAAATAAATTTATTGTGTTGGAGGGAAGGATACAGGGATTAACTCTGGGTAACTCGCTGCAGCCAACCAACGAGATTACATATTTCCAGCAAGGTAAGCTTTGGTAATTATTATAAAGCTACATTTCATTGATATCTAATCAGTCCACCCCCACAGACGGAAATAGGAAGACACAGGAAGACAAGATGAGGAAGAAGTGATAGGTAGTGTAAGGTAAGCCACAATCAGTCAGTCAGTCAGTTAGTCAATCAATCAGTCAGTCAATCAGTCAGTCAGTCAGTCAGTCAATCAGTCTGGGTATCCATCATTTCCTTACTAATACACACACATACACACATACATACACATATACATACATACATACACATATACATACATACATACACATACGGTACACACATACATAAACATATTTTAATGTTATTATTTATAGTAGTGCGTAGCTGCTTGTGGTAAATTAAGAGATGGTACTTAACCTAATTATTGGAAAGATTATCAGGCAAGAAACAGGAGGAAGCTGTCAAAATTTTACGTGCGTTACCCGTTTACTATATGGATGATGATTTTTGACCACGACTGTACATACATACACATTATACTGCACGTCTGTCTTTCATTGCATACACACATTCATAATATAAAAATCTATACACACACACACACACATACATTCATTCATTCATATAAAACTCCATCGATCAACACACACATTCATTCATATATAAAACCTTGGATCTACACACACACACACACACACGCACACATTAAGTCATAAAATTCCATTTAATCTGCGCTTCTGTAAGGTAATGGGCCGTGAGGGTAAGATTCCAACCTCTCTCTCTCTCTCTCTCTCTCTCTCTCTCTCAATGTATTCACTTTCTCTCATTTTATTCACTTTCTCTCATTTTATTCACTTTCTCTCATTTTATTCTTATTTTTCTCTCATTTTATTCACATTTTCTCTCTACTATCTGCCTAATTTTCTCACACCTCTTGACATTGATTTTGCTATTATTATTTCTTAGTCTCTTTCTTTTTTTATTCCCTCCCCCTACCTCCCTCTCTCTCCCTCACACCCTCTATCTCTCACCCCTCTATCCCCTTCTCCCTCACTCTATCTCTCACCCCTCTATCCCATTCTCCCTCACTCTATCTCTCTCTCTCTCTCTAATTATACCCAACATTCAAAATAAACTTTCTCATTACATACCACCACTGCCTGCCTGCCTTCATTCCTTCCTTACTTCCTTCCTTCATGCACAAAATATTCGCGTGAAAAGTAAACAATAAGGAAGGCACTGGACCAAACTTTTCTCTCTCTCTCTCTCACACACACACACACACACCTCCTTCCAAGACACCAACTTGGAAAAAATTGAATTATTCGTTGTTTGTGGGTAAAAAAAAAAAAAAAAAAAAAAAAAAGTATGTCAGGAACTTGGGGCACGTTTTTTAATTCAGTCAGACCGCGTGCCTCTTGAATGCAGAAGTTTTTTTTGCTTGTTCGATTCAGAAAACTAATTATTATATTTGTTTTGGGTGGGAAGAAAGAGGGATTTATTTTTTTATTTTTTTTTTTCTGGTGGCTCGACTTCGTGACCAACCACGTCGACATTTTGTTTGTGTGTTTGTGTTTGTGTTGTGTGTATGTGTGTGTGTGCTTTTGCTTGTTATGTCTTATATATTGTGTTTATATGTGTCATTTTAATCATACGTATATAATTATGTATTTATATATATGATTCAATATTTTAGAAAATGTATGTATGTATGTATGTATATAATTATGTATAAAATGTGTGTAAATATAGTTATATATACATGTATGTGTGAATGTGTTTGTTGGTGCATATGAGCCGGAGTGTATGATGTGAATAGGTGTGTGTTAAATATTTTGTAACCCACTCACACCCAGCCAAATTACACACACACACACACACACACACACACACACACACACACACACACACACACACACACACACACACACACACACACAAACAAACAAACAAACAAACACACACAACCTTCCATCTATCCCTCCATCCAACCGTCCAACCATCCATCCCTCCATCCCTCCATCCATCCAACCTTCCTTCCTTCTATCCATCCATCCATCCAAACAGACAGACAGACAGACAGACAGACAGACAGACAGACAGACAGACAGACAGACGTAAAAGCAATAACCAGTTCAGTGTACCGAAAGTAGCATCATCAGAGCTTTGATCCCACACCATAACTCACACTCATAATAATTCACACACACATACAGACAGACATACATACAGACATATAACTCACACTCATAATAATTCACACAGACATACATACACACATACATACATACAGACAGACATACAGACATATAACTCACACTCATAATAATTCACACATACATACAGACATACATACATACATATAACTCACACTCATAATAATTCACACATACATACAGACATACATACATACATATAACTCACACTCATAATAATTCACACAGACATACATACATACTGATATATAACTCACACTCATAATAATTCACACATGCATACATATATACAGATATACATATAACTCACACTCATAATAGTTCACACATGCATACATATATACAGATATACATATAACTCACACTCATAATAATTCACACATGCATACATATATACAG
>JAWZYT010004077.1:42500-45464 GCA_034508575.1 Petrolisthes manimaculis
GTGTGTGTGTGTGTGTGTGAGATAGAATTGGTTGGTTGGCTGGGTGGATAGGAGGACATGGAATATCGTCCTGCTGGGAATGTCTGGAATGTGGAAGGAGGATGGTGTGTGTGTGTGTGTGAGAGAGAGAGAGAGAGAGAGAGAGAGAGAGAGAGAGAAAGTAGAATAATCGTGTTATTAGTTTTTACCTTGTCATTCTCTTATACATTTTTCTTGTTCATTTAGCTCCTTTATTAAATTAATTATTAAATTTGTATATTTATTTACTTATTATTTTTTTCTTATTTAGTTACTTATTATGTTTTTCTTATTTATTTTTAGATTCTACTTAATATACATTTTTATTTTCTCCGTTTTTTGCAACATGAATAAAATTATACTTTTTCTATTATTCTTTTATTTACATTTCTTGTCTTCAGTGTTTATTATTTGTTATTACTATTGTTATTATTATTTATTATATTTTTTATGTGAATGCAATAATTGTGTTCAGCAAATTACCAATCTCTAAAACAATATTCTGGCGTTTTCTATTCCATAGATATATTTTTTACCTTTGTATTTGTTTTGTAATATATATATATATATAGTAAATGTGTGTATATGAAGAGATGTGTGTGTGTCTGCGTGTATGTGTGTTATTGAGTGCGTGTATGAGAGAGAGTAAGCGTGACTGTATGTGTGTGTGTGTGTGTGTGTGCATGCATGTACAGTATGTATGCGTGTGTTTGTGTGTGTGTGTGTATGTGTGTACGGTAGCTTTTTCAGTCTATATTTTGGGATTCAGTACTGTAATTACCATGTCTATATTTGGTCAGCCCACGTCTATTTTTATTGTTTTATTTCTATCTTTTTTCCACATACTGTCAGTCTATATCAGTCTCATCTGTTCACCGCGGTAACCAATACACTTTTTTGTGTTCATGTTATATATATATTTTTTTTTTGGGGGGGGGGGGGATTGATAGTTCTATTTATACATATGTTTTCTTTTTGGGGTGCATATATATATTTTGGTATGTACTGTGTGTGTGTGTGTGTTTTATGATGCCACCACTGAACCGTGAAGAAAAATATAAAAGAGAGGGGCAGTGTCTGTCTGTGTGTGTGTGTGGAAAATACATGTGTGTTAGAGAGCATGTGTGTGTGTGTGTTAGGATGTACTGTACCTGTGTGTGTAGATTTATCTGTGTGTGTGTATGTGGTAGAGACAGAGCACGTGTGTGTGTGTGTATGTGGATGGACTATACAGTCATGGGTAATAATGGTGGACCAGGGACCAAGGAGTGTTGTAGAGCAACTGAACACAGTTCGAACAAGACATCATTCGATGACAACACCGCCCCTTAAAGATGCCAGAGACCACTCGCCCTTTGCTATCTTTATTTTTTGTGACCTTGACCTTCGACTGATTTTGCCCAAAAGTTAATCATTTTGTTTTATAATAAATATCTATCAATACAAAAAAATGAACATCATACGGCTAAACCTGTGGACGCTAGACCTAAAACAGACACTTGACCTTTGCTATCTTTTTTTTTGTGACCTTGACCTTAGACCGATTTTGACCAAAAGTTAATCATTTTGTTTTATGATGAATATCTTTTAATAGAAAAAATGAACGTCATACGGCAAAAAATGTGGACGCTAGACCTAAAACATGCACACGAACAGATAAATAATTAAATAAACAATACACCGCCCATCCTTCGGGGTGAGGCGGTGTAATAAATAAATATTCATCACCGAAAACATTACACCGCCCACCCTTCGGGATGGGGCAGTGTAAAAAGTGAGTCTTCTAAACCTCTAGCAACGTTGAGAATGGTTTGGAAAATTAACTTGTACGAATTCTGTTCAGTTGCTGTGTGTGATGGTAGTGTGTGTGTGTGTGTGTGTTTGTGATGGTGGTGGTAGTGTGTGTGCGTGTATGTGATGATGATGATGATGGTGGTAGTGTGTGTGTGTGTGTGTGTGTGTGTGTGTGTGATATGTTGTTGATGAGTCTGTAATGGTACCATTCAGCCGTGAAGTGTGAATGTCAAAGCCCCGATACACACACACACACACACGCCAAACACACACACCAAACAGATACACACACACACACACACACGCCAAACACACACACCAAACAGACACACACACATAACAAACACACACATAAACACACAGTGATCATACCAACACTCACTCATGCTCATTTAATATTTATCCTGTGATGGAACGAAATGAGTTACTGTATATATTGTCACACACACACACACACACACACACACACACAAACACACACACACACACACACACACACAAAATGTTCATAGAATAATTATAATCTTTATGTATTTTGCCTCGGCTAGGAATATGTGTATGTGTGTGTGAGGTTGTGTGTATGTGTGAGGTTGTGTGTGTGTATGTGTGAGGTTGTGTGTGTGTATGTGTGAGGTTGTGTGTGTGTGTGTGTGAGGTTGTGTGTGTGTATGTGTGAGGTTGTGTGTGTGTGTGAGTGCGTGTGTGTATATATTACTATTTTTTCGTATGTCTGTATGTTAGCAGCATTACTATAAAAAAAACTATAATGTCTTGATTATTGTTAGATCATGAAGCAGAGACAAGGGTCGGGGGTTCGTTTTGTAGTTCATTATAGTATAGAACTTTAGAGGAATCAGATGCCCTTTACTTAATTCACTAACACGATATTTCTAGGGTTTAATAATAATAATAATAATAATAATAATAATAATAATCGAAATAAAAATAATAGTTATAATAATAATAAAAATAGTAGTTATAATAATAATAAAAATAGTAGTTATAATAATGAAAATAGTAGTTTTAATAATAATAATAATAATAATAATAATAATAATAATAATAATAATAATAATAGTAATAGTAATAATAGTTATAATGATGATAATAATAATCGAAATAGAAATAAAAATAATAATGATAATAATAATG
>JAWZYT010004078.1:0-7500 GCA_034508575.1 Petrolisthes manimaculis
CTACCTGTTTACCATGCCACTACCATTAGCCCTTACCTTCCCTCTCTTCCCATTACCTAACTACTCTACCTTCTTACCCATCAGCCAAACCTTCTACTACCTCTTCCCCTACACCCTTGCCTAACTACTCATCATCCACCCTTTCCTTAGTCTCTTATTACGGACTATATATACCACCCTCTCTCTACCTTATCTACCAACCTACCTACCCATCTACCTACCTACCACTACCACCAAATCATCTTTACCCTAACCTATACCACCCTTATTCCCCCACACTCACGACCACCATCATATTCCCACTTTCCCACCCCTCCTCACAACCCCAGGCTTACCAACACTACCACCACCACCACCACCACCACCACTACACTACTTCTGATACAAAAACTACCACCACTAACACTACCACTGTTACTACTACTTCTACTCTCAAATTTATCTATTCCCACCGTCTGTGTTAATCCACTCTTACTCCCAACTAACACTACTACTACAACCAATTACTACTACTACTACTACCAACTTCACGTCTTCTCCCACTACCACCAGCCAACCACCCACCGTCTCCAGCTCTCTAACCCCCTCACCTCCATGCCCTCACCTCCATACTCCTTCCCCCCCAAACCAAGGACAGGTGTGGCGGACTGAGAAGATTTTAAAGAGTGTTGTCTGAACCAGATTCAACACCTGTCGGGAGAGGGTCGGGGGTACATGCCACAACACACACACACAGAATAAACATTGGTATACACACATCATCAAACCAACATTTGCGTGTGTATAAGCTGTGTAGTGTGTGGGGTCTGAGTACAGGTGCGTGCATGTGTGTGTATGTGTGAGGGGGGGTCTTGGCATGTGTACATGTGTGCGTGTATAGTGTGTGTGGTGGAGGTAGTTGTGTGTATATATATGTGGGGGGGGGGGTACATGTGTGGAATGGCCTGGAGGGACGGAGGAGAGGGGGGGGGCTAGAAGATACAGGTGGACCCTAAGGGAAGCACACCTGCTGTCATGACACTCAACATCTGTCTGTTATTGTGGGCCAAAGAAAAGCACCACCAGACGGGAGAGGGAGAGTGAGGAGAGGGAGAGTGGGGAGAGGTAGAGTGGGGAGGGGTAGAGTGGGGAGGGGTGAGGAACAAGGACAGGGAGGGGTGAGTGGGGTGGGGTGGAGAAGAGTAGGGCGTGGTGTTGGCTGAGTGAAATTAAGTGAGAAAAGAACAAAACAGGAATGGGTTGAACAATCTTGGGTAGAATAGGACGCAACAGGGCGAAGCAGATCAGGTCAGGGTGGGAATTATTGTGGAGAGAGAGAGAGAGAAGGGTCATGACACGATTAGGCAGGATAGGGAGGGGCAAGGCTGGGGCGAGACAGGGGTGGAAGTAAACCGTGGGCATGTCGGGATGTCCTCAGGTCAGTGCAAGACGATGAAGATGGGAAAAGGAGGAGGGATAAGAAGAGGGTCCGGCGAGTAGAGATGATGGATGGGTGAAGGTCAGGGATGGGGGAGGGAGGGGAGGAGAGGGGGAGGGAGGAGGGGAGAGAGAGGAGGGGGAATGAGGGACAAATATAGCGATGGGATGGATAGATGGATGGATGGATGAGGTGGCTAATAATAATCTACAAAGACAAGAAAACCCTTAGGCACCTCTCCCACGCTCTATACCGTCACAGGAAGGGACACACACACCACACACACACACACACACACACAAGGCAGAGGTGACTGAGCTGCTCCAGTGGTTGGTTGTCTTACTTTCTTTACAACAGACTAAAAACTCCGAGGGAAAGAAACCCACCGTGTTCTCCCTAAATGACCCAAAACAACTAGTAATTATGTGTACAAGGAATGAGTGGTGGTGTTGTTTGTCTTGAGTACACATCTATTAGTATTTTGCATCTATTCATTATATCTATTAAATCACGAATGCCTTTTTACAGATTACAGGAGACGCATTGGACGCTGCTGATGTGGTGCAATTATTATTACTATGATTTATATTGTACAGTTTTGAATGAAGCGAGTTTTAGGTGGCAAGTCCTATGTATTACAGCGAGCAATACAGTACTTTCCTTCATTATTTACATAGCATAGAAAATTTATTATGACACGTTGAAATATTAATGTTGTAAAATGATATCTGACTGTACTTGACATGACATCTATGTATCATGTCTTTCCACCCCCCTCTCATTATGATAGAATAACATAAATCAATTCATTTGTACGTGGAATTCATCATGTCACTAAATAGCAGGTACTCCATATATAATTACATAAATATAATTACAGGAAAACATATGTAACTTATGTAACTCACTCTCTCACTCTCTTTCTCTCTCTCTCTCTCTCTCTCTCTCTCTCTCTCTCTCTCTCTCCTCTCTCTCTCTCTCTCTCCGAACACGCCTTCCACGCTCGTTTCCCTTTAATTACGAGCTAACAGAATGGAGATGAGGCTTAAACCACAAGGACGTAAAGACTAAATATAAGTGGCACGACGTGTGATTCTCAGACTTATTGGAGGTGGGGGTGGGGCGGCAGGACAGTCAGTGGAGCGAGGTGCCGGAGCAGGGTTGTGTGTGTGTGTGTGTGTGTGATAGAGAGAGAGAGAGTGGTGGTGGTAGTAGTATTATTATTAAGTAGTAGTAGTAAAAGTAGTAAAAGTAGTAGTAGTAGTAATACGGTAGTAGTAGTAGTAGTAGTAGTAGTAGTAGTAGTAGTAGTAGTAGTAGTAGTAGTAGTAGTAGTAGTATGTAGTAGTAGTAGTAAGTAGAGAGATTGAAATAGATAAAGAGAAAGTAAAGATTAAATAAAAAGGATAAAAGGGAGAAAGAGATTAGGCTAGATAAGAAATGAAGATAACAAGGGATTGAGAAGGATTGAGTAGAAAAGGAGAGGAAGAACGAAGAGAATTGGTGAAAAGAGAACACAGTGAGAAAGGGATGGGAGAGGGGAGGGAGGAGAGGAAGGAAGTTAGGAGAAAAACAAAGGGAGGGAGTGAAGAGAGGAAAGGAGGAGAAAAAGTTTTAAATGTTACGGGGAAGAAAGGATATATACACTACATACATACATGGGAAGGGGAACACACACACACAAAGAGAGAGAGAGAGAGAGAGAGAGAGAGAGAGAGAGTCGAGAGAGAGAGAGAGAGAGAGAGAGAGAGAGAGAGAGAGAGAGAGAGAGAAGAGAGAGAGAGAGGAGAGAGAGAGAGAGAGAGAGAGAGAGAGAGAGAGAGAGAGAGAGGAGAGAGAGGAGAGAGAGAGAGAGAGAGAGATTGTTGTGTGTGTATGTGTGTGTGTAAAAGTAAATTACCTCTGAGCTTGGACACGCGCCACTCCACCTCCTCCATAAAGCTCAGGGCACCACGACACAACACCAGCATTCCCACCCTTATGGTCCCTCTGAGGTGAGTGTTGAAAGTGACTCTCTTGCCCCTCAGCCTCATTCACTCCATCTGTCTGTATTGTTTTGGGTGTGTCTTTTTTAATTTCATGGTTTGGTTTTTATATTTTCTCAGAGGACTGTCTGCCTGCCTGCCGTGAGATAGGAGGGTGAGAGGTGGGTGGTAGGTGGTGAATGTGTGTATGTGTGTGTGTGTGTGTGTGTGTGTGTGTGTGTGTGTGTGTGTGTGGAAGGGGTGAGGTAGGTGGAAGGTGGTGGTGAATTGTGGTGGTGGTGGTGGTTGTTAATTGTTGATGGTGGTGGTGGTGATGAGGATGATAATGTTGTTGGTGTTGTTGTGATTGTTATCGTTATTATTGTTGTTGTTGTTGGTAGTGGTAGTGATGATGACTAGTATTGATGGTACTAGTTGTAATAGTCATAATACTACTAATTGTGGTTAAATACAATTACCCGGTACTGTAAAATAGCGATAAGAATGAATGATAAAGTCAGATACAATATGTGATAATAAATGATGGCTGGTGTAAGGGAGAGACAGGTAAACATGAGGCCACGTGTCTACCTGTTTTCTTCCGTAGAGGCAGGTAAGGCACGCGTCACCAACACTTTTCTACACTTCCCCTTAGGACCCCTGTGATCGTGTTTGAAAAATTGGAGGCTTCTGATTCCTCCTGACTATGCACGAAACAAACTCCTTCTATATAGGTAGTGTTTCGTGGCAATATTTGAAGGACTCATTTACCTCCAAATTTCGGACTATATCACAAGGTTCTTAAGGTGGGGTAGTGAAGTGTAGGTACAGTACCAATATGTGGAGCAAATTATTCCTCCAAACTATTCCAGGCAACGGGCCACCATTACTTTTTGTTTATCTGGTCCTGTTTTTCTGGCCTATATATGTTGGGGTGCATCAAGTCACTACTCCAATGTACTGTACCAAAAGTATATTATCCCCTCTTAATTAATACCGTACCACAGCTCTATCAAATCTTTCTCTAACACCTTCTTCTTTATTCACTTTACTCTTTGTCTTCCTCTACCTCACTTCTGTACTGCACTCTTTACCACAGTTTCCTTCTCCTCCTCCTGCTACTACTCCACCTCTTTCCTTTCCCCTCCCCTTCTCCATCCTCTTTTATTTCTCCACCTTTACCTACTCCTCCTCTTCTTATTGCTTTTCCTCCTCCCATTCCTCTTCCTCCTCCTCCTCCTCCCTATAATTTGAGAGCACTGACTACCCCTGTGACCAGATAATCCTGTTTCTCTTTCTAACGGGTATATATGTTCTATTTCTCGTGTCCTCATTCCTTCTCTCTTTGATGCGGATACTACTACTACTACTGTGGTGTGTGTGTGTGTGTGTGTGTGTGTGTGTGTGTGTGATTTACTACTATCTATCAATCTATATACGTTTGACTAGTGGCACTAAATGGTACAGTACTTGTACTTCAATGTTTATCCTCACAAACTATACACGATAACATATGATATTCCTCTGTTCAGTAGCAATTATTGTATAGACTTGATACTCCGTTAAATTGTAAACATATAACTATATAACCTTTGTAGTTTATTGTATACCTGTGTGATCTGAGGAAGCAGTAGCGAGAATCATATAAACACACAAAGACGTCTCCTCAAATGGTGTTTCAATATTCAAAAATTTACTATAGTATGATTTAACTGGACTTCTTATCATATTTCAACTGAACCTTATGTCCCGTAACACCTTCTAATACAAAGGCCTCAAATAATAATATAGAGGAAATAGTAGCTGTTGTTGATCTCGGTAAAGTTGGTAGGTAAAGATTCGCTTACTTTCTTTCACCTGACGTAGGACTTCCGATCGTGACTGTACATACCTCGCCACTCTCCATGCCTTAATTAGCCAAGAGGGACTTTCACCTGTTGCCCTCCCAAGGTGCCAAGTCCATCCACTGTATATCTTACCAGTGACACACCATACGTACAGTTGCCTCCACTAGTAACGAGTACAGCATCAGATGGGGTTTGAATAATGTGGCACCGGTGTTTTCTTTATTGTTTACGTGGCACTGGTGTTTATTTATTGTTTATGTGGCACCGGTGTTTATTTAGTCTTTGTAATATTATGTAGTAAGTTGAATGGACAGAACTCACTCCTTCTATAGTATCCACCATCAGGAACGCTATGTAAACAAACACAGTGTTGCCACATCTCGCCAAGCCACACCCACCCAGACACTGTACTCATTATTAGTGGAGTCAACTGGTCGTCTTGCAGAATATAAGAGTCATGTGATTATGCAATACTATACTTGATGATGGAAAGTTGATTTGAAAGGTAGAGAATACTTTTTTATATAATCAATTACATAAGATATTTGCATGGAGACCTGTTCATAATTATATCTTTGACGGCCACATGACCTATATTTTGTACAGTGTTGAATGATAATTATAATCAACCACCTTCATCTACCTATCTTGTATCCGGCTGGCTCCTTTATGCGCGGCAAGTCACATTGGAGAGAGAGAGAGAGAGAGAGAGAGAGAGAGAGAGAGAGAGAGAGAGAGAGAAACTGTGTGTGTTGTGTGTGTGTGTTGACGTTCCTATCCACACACACACACACACTCTCTCTCTCTCTCTCTCTCTCTCTCTCTCTCTCTCTCTCTCTCTCTCTCTCTCTCTCTCTCTCCTTTCAGTGAAAAATAATAACAGTCAGCGATGTAAACAATCCTGTACATTGAGTTTACCTTTATACCTGATTTACCAACCTCTTCTCCACATTTTCCTTCGTCATTCTTCTCCCTAACTTGCCTACCTCCTCCTCCTCCTCCTCCTCCTCCTTCTCCTCCTCCTCCCCCTCCTCCTCCTCCTCCTCCTCCTTCTCCTCCTTCTCCTTCTCCTCCTCCTCCTCCTCCTCCTCCTCCTCCTCCTCCTCCTCCTCCTCCTTCTCCTTCTCCTCCAATTTTTCTTCCTGTTTTATCTTCTCCTTAATCTCCTCGTTTTCCTCCTCCTTTAACTCTCCTCTTTCTTGTTCTATCTCTTCATCCATCTCTATTTATCTTTTTTACTTTTTCAACTCTCCTCTTTCATATTTTTTCTCTTCACTAATCTCTGTTTTTCTTTTTACTTCTTCAGTTACTCTCCTCTTTCGTATTTTTTTCTTTTCATCCATCTCTATTAATCTTTTTACTTTTTTAATTTTCTCCTCTTTCATATTTTTTCTCTTCATCCCTCTCTATTAATCTTTTTACTACTTCATTTCGTCCACTACTCTTTGCTTTATTACCACATGAGTGAGTGAGTGAAATAGGAACAACAACACAGATAATATGACTTCGAACCGTAACAGACGATAAAAGTGAGGGGAAGGAAATTACAGTAAAGATGAAGGAGAACAAGAACAAGAAAGATGAACAATGACTGGGGGAAATAGAAGGAAAACTTGTGAGTAAGGAAGATAGAATAATGATGATGAAGCAATAACATAATGCAGCGAAGGAGAGAAGAGAGAAAGAAGAGACAGAGGCAGACAGATAAATGAATAGATAGATTAAGAGAGAGAGACAGAGGAGAGGAGATAAAATGAAATATGGAAAGAGAGGAAAGATTAAAAAACAAAGTGGGAGAGTGAGACAGATAAATATATATATACAAAGGAGACAAGTGAAAAAGGAGAGAGAGAGAGAGAGAGAGAGAGAGAGAGAGAGAGAGAGAGAGTAAGGAGGGGCTAATGACCACATGTTAGCGCAGCAGTTTCACGCCGCCCGCCACCAAGTTGCTGACCCCGGGGAAAGGTCAGCTTCGTGCCAGGTCACCCAGGGGACTTCCTCCTTCTGCCGCACGGTCAGGGTGGCGTGGGGGGGAGGGGAGGGGAGTGGGCAGGGATAGAGGGATGGGGGGGTTGTAGGAAGTGGACAGGGATAGAGGGAATGGGTAGAGGGATGGGGGAGAGTGGGCAGGGGTAGAGGGATGGGGGTGGGTTGTGGGCTGGGGTAAAGGGAGGGGGTGGATTATAGGGGTTGACTGGAGGAGGGGTGTGGGCAGAAGGGAGGTGAATTGAGGGTAATAGGGTTAGGGAGGAGAGAGGGCAAAGAGAACGGA
>JAWZYT010004078.1:12500-31277 GCA_034508575.1 Petrolisthes manimaculis
AAATGTATATATACTATAACCCGGTTTAAAGTGTGAGTTTGTCGCCCTCAGACGCTTGGTACCCACTTTGCTCACCCTCACTCATTTATTCACGTCCTCGATATAATCACTTCCTCATATACATACATACATACATACATACATACATACACTCCTTTTACCCCTTCACTCTCCCAATAATTCACCCATTCCTTCTCCCATATACTTGTCCCTTCCTTACCTATATTTGTACCTATTGTTATCCTATGAACACCTGTTATCCTTTCCTTGACCTAACCATTTCCTCTCCTATATTAATCTATACACACCTCATCACCACATATTCTATTAATTCTACATTCACCCATTCCCTCCCCCATCATTCCCTCTCCTTTCCCCACCAAAATACACTCATTCCCTCTCCCTACGTATACACCTATCTATCCCCTCTCCCATATATATTTACACCCACCAATACACACTCATTTTCTTTCCATGCTCACTTATCAAATTTACTCACCAATATTATCTTTCTCTGTCCTCTCCATTTACTCTTCTCTCATCTTTCCATACTCACCTATTCCAGCTTCTACTTACACACAAATTTACTCACCAATATATATAATCTTTCTGAGTGCTCTCCATTTACTCTTCTTCTCTCATTACCAGCTTCACTTATCCCTGCCCAATCTACAGTACGATACCTCCTCTTCATACTCCTCCTCGCTGTCTCTCTCTCTATTTTCTTCCTTGACACCAACCTTTATCTCATCCACTAACTAACCCTTGCTCCAACATTCTCTCTCTCTCTCTCTCTCTCTCTCTCTCTCTCTCTCTCCACAACACATTACCGTATAAATTATTTTCTATACGACAACACATGAACAACAACAATATCTCCGTACACTACAAACCCGATCCGAAAAATAACAACAACAACCACAACAACAAAAATAACAACCGAACAATAACCACAACAACAATAATAATAACAACAACAATAAGGTATAACACGGTGATCAGTACGGTACGGTAAGGTCACGTGGGTAAGGTACAGAATAGATAGAGTAACACACACAGACAGACAGACAGACAGACGGGATCCTTGAGCGACAAACCGGACCAACCTCTACCACCAGACAACACGGCGCCTTACACACACACACACACACACACACACACACTCGCATTTTGGTTTACCCCTTTTGACTCGATATATTTTATGTTCTATATTAATTCTGTGTCCAAGATTTATGCCAACACACACACATACACACAAAACATTAACATATTTATTATTATTATCATTATTAAATATTCTTATCATTGTTATTATCATTATTATCATTATTAATATTATTATTATTATTATTAAATATTACCGGTATCACTCTTCTTTTTATCATTTATATTATTATTCTTATCATCATCATTATTAATATTCTTATCAAATATTACCGGTATCACTCTTTTTCTTATAATTTATATTTTTATTATTATTATTATTATTATTAATATTACACTTGGTTGTTAACAATTTCAAGTACAATACTTCGAGACTTATATTAAGATCAAGAGTAATCTAATCTCACCTGCAATCCAAGCGGCATTTCCTCTGAACTCTCTCCAGCCTCCTCATATCTTTCCTCCTCTACACATCAATACGTAGCCTGGATATATTCTCCTCATATTTCCTACCCAACACAAGAATTATTGAGGCTACATACACCTTACAAACTCGTCTTCCTCCAGTGCGAGTCAAACGCTGAATACATTCATTCTTTTTTTTTTCTCTCTCTCTCTCAGCGATGATTTACCAAGCTGATTATCTGACCAGAAACCCAAGCTGGTCAGGGGAAGGAAGGCTCAGAGAGAATGTGAGGCGATTTTGAAAGAGGGTAGGATTCACCAAAATATACGAGGTTAACAATATACGAGGTTAACAATATAATAAATAGGTTATAATATAATGTATATAATAGGTTAAGAGATGTTTGCAGAGTTGGGTTCACTTTATACCTTACCATCAAAATATTATATACAGTATATATATATATATAAAGATTATAGACATGACCCTGGGAATAAACTCCAATAATAATCAGTAAGCACCTATAATATTGACTTAGATACCATTACGTCCAAACAATGAGCCAGCAAGTTTATTTCACTACATTTTTGCTCCAGTTATTAGAAAATATTTGAAGCCATTTTTTTTATTCACCAATGGGGAAACTCTCTGACACGAGGGGATAATAATAATAATAATATTCTAATCTACAACCCATACATATCTCGTAAAAATATGTAAAAGAATTATAAGAGATAAAAGAATAATGTGTAACTCTTGACTTTTAAATTTAAATCTACACCCACAGAAAATACTATAGTAAAAGAATAATATAATGTGTATCGTGTGAGTTGATAAAAATTACCTCCACATTCACACCAACGACCAACCACTCCTTTAAGGGGGTGTGGGAATAGGGGACAGGCTTGTGTGTGGGGGGGGGGGACTGGGGGGGCGCGGAAATAGAGGGACAGGTTTAGAGGGTATATAGAAAGCCTGTCCCCTATTCCCGCATTCCTCTAACATCCCTAACCCCCCCAAGTCTGTCCCCATATTCCTGCACCCCCCCAAAACCCCCCCAAGTCTGTCCCCATATTCCTGCACCCCCTTAAGGAAACCCTGTAATGTAGTCTGAAAATTGGAGATAAGCGAGTCCTTCACATATTGCCACGAAACACCACCTATATGGAAGCAGCTTGTTTCGTAGCCTAGTCAAGAGGAATCAGAAGCCACCAATTTCCATGCACGATCACAGGGTCCTTAATTAAGGGGAGGTTCTCTTGTTGGTAAATTGGAAGGCTACTGATTCCTCCTAACTTTACCAGGAAACAGACACGCTCAGTGATACTAATAGGGGATCAGTTTCATGGATTAGTTTGGAGGAATCGCAGACCTTCCAATTCACCAACAAGAAAACCTCCCATTAACGAGGTAATTCACTTTTGTTACATTGGAGTGTCTTAATTCCTCCAAAGTATGCCAGGAAACAGGACCAGATGAACAAAAATAAATGGTGTTCTGTTGCTTGGAATAGTTTGGAGGATTCAGTTGCTCCACATTTACCACCACAACATTTCTCCCTTAAAGAGGAAATTCGGTGTTGGTAAATCTGGAGCAACTGAATCCTCCAAACTATTCCAAGCAACAGAACACTATTAGTTTTGCTCTCCTGGTCCTGTTTCCTGGCATACATTGGAGGAATTAAGGCACTCCAATGTAACAAAAGCGAATGTCCCCGTTAAAACAGTTGGTGTGCGTGGGACCCCTGGCGGCAGAGTACAGCAACACTCACATAGGGGCTCCCGGCGACGCGAATTTCTTAATGACTTTATCAGTGGTCGTGGGGAGAAGGAGGTAGAAAAGAAGGGGAAGGGGGACGGAGAGGAGGATAAGAAGGAGGAGGGGGGGGAGGAGAGAAGAATGGTGGGGAGGGAGCATGGAGTTAGTATACTAAACTCCATGGGAGGGAGGGAAGAAGGGAGAGAAGAAGGGTGGGTGGAGGGAGAGGAGAAGGTTGGGGGGGAAGGAGGGAGAGAAGAAGGGGAGAGAAGAAGGAGAGAGAAGAAGGGGGAAAGAAGGTGGGAGGGGGGCACTGGAGACCTGCCCCAAGGATAATTACCTAACCTACCGTCGTACTACCAGTAATTAGGACAAAATAACCAATTAAATATCCTAACACGTTTGGGAGCCAGTTACAGATGACCATTTTCACTCTCACTCAAAAGATTTTAAAGGGAGGTTCTCTTGTTGGTGAATTGGAAGGTCTCTGATTCCTCCAAACTATATATGCCACGAAGCAACAGATCCCCTATTAGTACCATTGAGGGATGTCTGTTTTCTGGCACAGTTAGGAGGAATCAGTAGTCTTCCAATCTGCCAACAACACAGTCTCCTTAAAACCAGTTAGTTACCACCAGGCGTCCTACCTCAAGTTCATACATAATATTCCTGGAACGTATAACCTGCGTCTAGTATTATTATATTATTTTCTTCCATCTATTATCGTATATATCTTCGCTTAGTACAGTCAGGCAGGCCTTATAATGTTCCTGTAAACATTATTAGCCCTAACCCAATAGTGTAATAATGAAGGGCCGATTCCACAGTGGCTTTGGTTTGTTTTGATCCTCCCCAACTAGGCTACACTTGTCAGTCTTAATTATTATATCCAACAAACTGAAGTCTCCAAATCCACAAAATCTGTCAGGTATACTGTAGTTCCATTATTACTATAGTTTCATAGAAGAGTCATCAAAATTAATTCATCCAATAATTCACTCGTGAGTCGTTTATACAGTTCAGTTTCTTTCGTTATGGTGCTTGCAAACCGAAACAAACCACTGTAGAGGTTAGAGAGTCCTTCAAACATTGCCACGAAACACCACTTATAATACATTAAAGGAGCTGGTGGTTTCGTGGCATACTCAGGAGGAATCAGAAGCCACCACCACCAGGTCACATACACAATCACATGGTCCCGTAATGGTTCGATGTTATAATTCAGCTGAGAAATGCCTGAGCCTTCAACAACACTATACCTTATGAACAAGTGAGCAACATTCAACGTAAAGAAACCATGGAACAAGAAGATATTGTTTACAGTCTGCCCGAGGCCACAAAAAATACTTCCGCCTTTACGATAACTTTTTAAGACCCATGCAACTGTCTTAAACCTTACACAACTCCATCTTTAAAGGACCAGGTGATTGTGTGTGAGACCTGGTGGCTTCTGATTCCTCCTGACTATGCCACGAAACAAGCTACTTCAATATAGGTGGTGTTTCGTAGCAATGTTTGAAGGACTCACTAACCTCTAATTTTCTGACTAAATCACTGTGGCGAAGGAAAAGTTCTCGTCAACAACACCTTACAATACAGACACAGACAGTGGTTAGTTAGTTTTCACGCCTCTCAGGTGTACACTCGCAAACCAAAATTTGTAACCAGGTCTTGTTGAAGTTTCGAATAATTTGACATTATTAGTGAACCAATTACATGTTTATCCTGTTTCATATTTGCTTGAGCTCGCTTGATACTCGATCCGACTATTCGAATCAAGCCTGGATACACATATTTTGGATTACGAGTGTACACAACATGATGGTGAACTTTGATAGTGTTATTGTTGTGAATGAGACGTGACTGTTTCTTCCATCTGACAGCAAAACCTGAGACTAACGGTGGGCAGAAACAATCACGTCTCGTTCATGGCAACAACATGTATTATTATTATATTATTCTTCTCAAAGTTCATCCTCATACCAGACACAACTTATATAATAACCTCCAGTGACTGACAGTACAGAACAATACATCACTCCACCTGAAACACACACACTAAAATACAACACTTCAGTTAAAGGACGCCAAACACTCACGAAAGCAATGAACCCTAACTGCACTTGGCTATTAAAACACACACACACACACACATGTACACTAACTCGTTGTTAAAAACTCTCCTCCATATGCACTCTACTCGTTTAAAAGACCAGTCCACACCAAGACAAAGCGCCTGCGCCTCCGCACGCTCACCACCTCATTAGCATAGTGAGGGAGACAGAGAGAGTGAGTGAGTGAGTGAAGCCGCAAGTGAGGTAACAGGTGCGCCATCTTGGACCACCACTACACCTCCCTCCTCCTATTCCATTCTGCCACCACCCATGTCGAGGTTACGCAAATTGGTGTTTAGGGGCAGATGGAAGGAAGGGAGGAGAGAGGAAGAGGAGAGAAGATGGTCTATGGATGGGAGGAGAGAGGAAGAAGGGATGGAGGAGAGAGGAAGAAGGGAGGGAGGAGAGAGTAAGAAAGGAGGGAGGAGATGGGCAGATGGAAGGAGGAAGGAAGAGAGGAGAGGAGAATACAGTCTATGGAAGGGAAAAGAGTATATATGGTTAGGTTGGGAGAAGAGGGATGGGAATTAAGGGAGGAAAGGATGGAAAATTTAGTGGAGGAAAGGTAAGTGAAAAGAAAGAGGATGGTTAGGATGAAAAAAAAGGATGAGATATGAGGAAAGAAGGGAGGGAGGAGAGAAGATGGAAGGGAAAATAGGATGGTTAAGTTGGGAGAAGAGGGATGGATAGGAAGGGAGGAAAGGATGGGAGATTTAATTAAGGAGGAAAGGGAAGTGAAGGGAGGAAAGGGAAGTGAAGGTAGGAAAGGGAAGTGAAGGTAGGAAAGGGAAGTGAAGGGAAGTGAAGGGAGGATATGGTGGTGCGTTTAGTTATGACATAGAAGTAAAGGGAGGTGATGAAGGTAGAAGAGGAAGACATACATACATAACAGAGGAAAAGGGAGGGAGAAGAGAATGGTCTATATAGGAGAGAGAGAGAGAGAGAGAGAGAGAGAGAGAGAGAGAGAGAGAGAGAGAGAGAGAGAGAGAGAGAGAGAGAGAGGACTACGGAGGGAATGAAGATGAGAAGGGAGGGTGATGTAACTAAGGTAATGGGAAGGGAGGGAGGGAAAGGAACTTAATTAGGTGGTGGACGTGTATGCTCTCTCTCTCTCTCTCTCTCTCTCTCTCTCTCTCTCTCTCTCTCTCTCTCTCCAGTGCCAGGGTCGGTAATAAGAGGGTCTGGCACTACGTTACCTCCACGTCTGGTCTCTGTCTCACGCTAAACGCATATGGGTACACACACACACACACACACACACACACACACACACAAGTGCAAAAACAAACACACACTGAAACACATAGGCTGAACTTTTCAAACACGCACTCACAAGAACACCCCCACAAAAAACTACACACAGAAAAATAAATACATAACATCCGACCACACACACACACACACACACACACACACGACAACTATTACATCACAAGCGAGACCGAGTGTTGTTGTTGTTGCTGTTGTTGTTTTTCTACCTACCAGTTCAAAGCAAATAACCAAATAGAAATAACTAATAAATATAAACCCATTTATTCCAAGGAGTTCAAGATGGCTAGATACACTGCACTTGAAAGACAGGAAACGCAACTTGTAATGAAATACACTAATACATCTCGATAAATTACTTAAAATACAGAAGCGGTACAACATTACAAAATATATCCTAACAGCTAAAGTGTTAAACCATTCAGAATTTTTTATCTCGAATCATATTACTTAATAAATTCCTTTTAGTTTCAAGACCATATAATTATAATCACCAGAGTGTATTGATTGGTGAGTGGGATGATTCTTTGGTGAGTGGGATGATTCTTTGGTTAGGAACTGTACAATGACACTCTGTTTTGACTAGTGTGTTTTGAGTCACGTGCGAGTACAATTTTACGGACTCGGGTGTTTCTTGACAAGCTGTTTTACCGACTGACCACTACTGTTACGTTATATCATGGTGTTGACATCACGCTCAGATATCATACACTTTGGGAGTGAAAATAGTTCTTTGAAATGAGGTTTTGGTTATCTCTGAAACACAGCACTGGTCAGGGGGAAACTTTCTTGATGGTGAATAGGAGGGAAGGCAGGCTACTGATTCTTCCTTCAACCTATTCCATGCAACAGATTATCTCAATGTTACTGATGATAAGGATCTGTTTCATGGCACAGTTTGGAGGAATCAGTGGCCCACCAATTCTCACTATATGTTGTCTTTTATTTCATTAATGGTCTTGGTAGACACACTTTCATCAAAATACACAAATTTCACCAGTTTTAGAGAAGGTTGGAAGGTCATGACCCACTTTGTATACGAAAATAACTCGATTCGTCAACCAAAATACTCGTCCGTTTTTTTTTTTAAGATGCATAACTGAATTTATGTTGTCGAATTACAGATTATACAGTAATAAATCACAATAGTTGATACCCGACAACAGATGGTAGTGATAGAGAAGATAAATGTACTCGTTTGTAGTCTAGAAAAAGAATTATTATACTTTTATATTATTATTGTTGCAAATACTGGACACTCGCTGACCATAAAATCCAGCCCACCTGAGTCGAAGCCCGAGATGTGAAGCAATCGGTTTCTGTACGACAAACAACCCCTTCAAACCATCACGAGGCCACAACACACATCTCGAACCAAGGGAGGCTGTGAGTGGGCTGTCGTCCAGAAACCACCGCCCTGCTCCAGATCTCGGGCTTCGACTTTGGTGGGTTAGATTTTATGTTCAGCAAATGTATATGATTTTAGTCAAGTATCATAATCTGTCATACATTACTTATTGCAACGAGTGCATTGAACTCAGACACTTTTGTGAATGTGGAGTGAGTAAGATATACGTTACATATAATTTACTTGCAATGCTTTGTTAGGTAAAGTTCAGCCCCATTCTCTTGCTAACATAAAAAAAAAAAAAAAAAAAAGTAACGTCACTATTGTCGGTTCCATATAGAGCACCACACACACACACACACACACACACACACACACACAAACACACACACACACACACACACACAGACAGACAGACAGACAGACTACTGGTGGTGAAGAAACGAGTTAAAAATGTGGTGATGAAATAACCTGGTGACGAAATAAGGTACCTACATCCTGTTGACTGAACGAGTTAAGCACGTGACTCATGCTTAGCCTACACCACCAAAATTTATACGAGAATATGTAGAAATATAATTAAAATCTTCTAAATCTGAAAAACATAAACAGCCATCATCACAACACGCCTTTTAATTAATGGTGTGTGAGTAATATGGACCAATTCATGTTCTGTGTAGAGTGTATATCAATGTCATAATACTAAAGAAAATGTGCCTCATTCACATTTGTTTACATAACAATTCGATTCTGCTGATTAAAATGTGTAAGAAAAGTGTTTTTATCAATGGCAATGTTACTCAAATAAACTTGCAACACCTTCAACTCTAATTACCCTGAACAGGAAAATTATGCAAAACTATAGATGCCGGTGTCTAATATTGGTCCTTAAGATTCACTCAAATAACTGACGTTCATTCGTTTGAGGAATAAGTTTTTATAATTGACTGTACAATGGCATTTATCTTTTAAAAATATGCAAGAATTACGTTTACTTACTTTATAAACCAAATGCACTACTGAATACTTACTTATCAACAATTATAACAATGACCTCTTTTCACCATACAACCAATGTAATATTAATGGTGATATACGATTGTTTAATGTAGGAAACAATTACACTTCAGTATACTCTTCAGGACGTGTAACAATCTCTCTCTCTCTCTCTCTCTCTCTCTCTCTCTCTCTCTCTCTCTCTCTCTCTCTCTCTCTCTTCACCATAATGAAATAATGGTGGTGATAATAGATGAACCACACTACACGTACCTGTCACCATGGTAACTCGGGTGTCACTTGCATCATAATCATCTTCATCATCACCATCATCATCATCACGTCGTCACCATAACCAACAACAACACACAATTTTCAGTCATCCTCTCAACTCTGGTCACTGTATATATCATCATTCACATTATTATTTCTGCTGCATCATCATTACCCAAGTTACCTCATTTGTTTTGCCGTCACACATCACTACCGTTCACTATACTCTATCATTTACGTCACCATCTCATTAATTATAATATCATATCACCACCAGCGGCAGACACTTCCTGGTATATACTCCATTAATCGACCAGAATATAATTATCACGATTATCAACCACAGTCAGTAGCAACATTCATTCATCACTTAACATTGTGAGAAATTCAGTGTTATCCTGGCCAAGCTGAGTATTATTATATCCTTCTCACTGGTCAACATGATGATTATTATGTTGTAACCTTTTCAACGGCACTCACTCACTCACTTGTCAACAACACCTTCCCACTAATAACTTCACTAGTATGTGTTGCTCAGGTGCTTTACCAACAAACACTCTGTGAAACTCGACTGACGCACATGTGGCGTCTACAATAAATCTTAACACTACACCGATTCACTTCTCATGGTTCTTCACAACTGAGGCTGGTGAATGTCATATTTTTCAAGATTTTCCAAAGTTTCCACATTTTCCCATGCGATCTGGACACTATTTCTTGCTGATCTTATTAGTATTTGATCATTGGTCTGGCATAACACTATAATTATACCACTCGGGATTAATTTTCCAGTGGAGGCGTTTCACCTTCCTTGATTATAATATATCCAAAAACATCTTCAATCACAACACGAATGAGACGATCAATCAGGTGCACCCAATTCCTCTCATGTGACTGATAATATACGGAGCCAAGAGCAAGCAAGCGTATAGCCAGAGAGAGAGATACACACATACAGACAGAGAGAGAGAGATGATGGCGATGGTGGTGTCCCGCGCCGAGCTCACTCACACACCGTCCTCCTCACTCCCTCTGCAGCACCACACTAACTGACTATAACCTTACCAAGCCTTACCACCACTGCCTGCCTGGCTACACACTCACTCACTCACTGACTATACACCTGGCCGACCCTCCCTCCCTCCCTCCCTCCCTCTCTGATCCTCGCACCTGTCCTTTTCCCCCAGCTCTCCCTCCCTTCCTCCATTCCTCCCTCCCTTCCTCCATTCCCCCCATCCCTTCCCTCCCTCCCTTCCTCCCTTCCTCCATTCCTCCCTCCCTTCCTTCTTTCCCCCATCCCTTCCCTCCCTCCTTTCCTCCATTCCTCCCTCCCTTTCCTCTCTTCCTTCTTTCCCCCATCCCTCCCTCCCTCCCTTCCTTCTTCCCCGCCCTTCCTTACCTTCCTTCCCGCCTGCCTGCCTGCCACCCACCAGATCTACCTACCTCCCTCCCTTCCTCCCTTTATCTCTATCTTTCTCTGCTTTTGTCTCTTCCGTATCTCCTCTGATTTTCTCTCCTCAGTGAATTCCATCCCTCCTTCTCCTCTTCTTCCTCCCTTCATTTCCATTATATATTATTCTCTGTTCTCCCTTTTTCCTTTCATCCTTTCCCATCAACTTCCTCCCTTTCGTACCTTCTTCCTTCCATCCAGTTCCTCCTCTTCCTCTCCTTCCTACCTTTCTTTTCCTTCTTCCCGCCAAAGGTATTCCCTGCCCGCCCCCCTATCAGCATCTGTCCCACCCATAACTCCATGGTCCCACCCCTCCCAGACCTTTTCTTCCCTGCCTCTCTCTCTCTCTCTCTCTATCTCTCTCTCTCTCTCTCTCTCTCTCTCTCTCTCTCTCTCTTGCCTAACACTTCCTTGAATGCGTTCCCCCTCATTTCTCCTAGTTAGTTCTTCCTACTTCTCCCCCTTCTTCTTCTCCCCACGCTGTCACACACTCACACACACACACACACACACACACACACACACACACACACACACACACACACACACACACAGATGGTAGGGAGCTAAAAAGTCTCGATAATAATACAAATTGTCCGTCTTTCTGGAACCCAAACCACATGGACTCAACTGAATGAAAAGGACACACACACACACACACACGAAGGCCACCCGCCGTGTACTACCAAGAGGTTTGCCTGTGTGTATGTATATGTGTGTGTATGTGTGTGTGTGTGTGTGTGTCTGTTACCTTGTCGTGTATCCCAAACGCGGTATTCAAAGTGTGTAGTGAAACCCGAAGGACTTACAAAGGATGGGAGTGGGGTGTAGGGGACTCTCTTCTTCGTATATATAGTAAATTAGAAGGCTACAAACTCCTCCAAATTATGCTAGGCAACAGAACACCCATCCCCAAATCCTCCTCAGGCAGGTACAAAAATGATAGTCTGTTTTAACTTTGGAGGAAATTTTTGGTAGCCCTGAAATTTGCAGCTATAAAAATAAATATTATATACCCCATAATTTTGTGTATGGGGGAATAATATTGGTCCGATAACACTCTCCTTTATATTTTTTGCTTATTATTATTATTATTATTATTATTATTATTATTATTATCTTCTAAGTTTTTCCTTGTGTGTTCGTAATTGAAATAAAAAGGGGAGAGAATGTGTTACTTTATTACTTCATTATATATTATTACGTCATACGCTTATGTATTCTTCTCGTTCTCTCTCTCTTTCTCTCTTTTTTCTCTCTCTCTGCATTAATTATTTTCTCTTACTATAATTCTTCACACTTAGGCCTAACACACACACACACACACACACACACACACACACACACACACACACACACACACACACACACACACACACACACACACACACACACACACACACACACACACACACACACACACACACACACACACACACACACACACACACACACACACACACGCATACCCTAAGGACAGGCCACACACATACACACACGACCATCTACCTCCCTTCCCTCCATCCCTCCCTCCTTTCCCTCCCTACCTTACGCCATCCCTCTCTCTTTCTTACGCATGCCCTTCCTACCCAAGACTCTTACACCTCTCTCTCTCTCTCTCTCTCTCTCTCTCTCTCTCTCTCTCTCCTAGAATACTGCAAAAGATCAGAGAGGCAAGGAGGAAGGGTGAGGTGAAGGGGAAGAAACGTGAAGACAGGAATTAGGAGGAAGAAAATGAGGAGGAGAAGGTAGAGATGGAGAAGAAGAAAAGGGAGAAGCTGGTGGAGGAGGAAGAGAAGGAGATGAAGGAGGAGGAAGAGTAACAGGGAGAGATGGAAAAGGTGGTGGTGGTGGAAATAAAGAAGGAAGAGGAGGAGGAGGAGGAGGAGGAGGAGGAGGAGGAGGTGTGGGTGGCATAAATTTCTGTACACAAACGAGACCAACCAGAAACATACATACACACACACACACACACACACACACACACACACACACACACACACACACACACACACACACACACACACACACACACACACACACACTCACACACACACACACACACACGACACACTCACTACAACTTAATAATATTTTACATGTTTATGGAGGGTTGGTTCACCGTCCTATAATTCAGAGAGTATTTAGACGGCTATTATGGAGATTTTAATAAGACATTGCATTGCTTGTTTGTATAATTATCTGGTGTGGAGCAATAGGGCACCAAGAGCGAATGTGTTTTTAATATGTATTGCTATATAGATCGGTTACCCTTGTATAATAATAGAACACATTAACCTCTGTCTGTCTGTCTGTTTGTCTGTCTCACATACACACACACTACCTCTCTCTCTCTCTTTTTCCCTCTCTATCTCTCTAACTACCTCTCTCTCTCTTTTTCTCTCTCTCTATCTCTCTAACTACCTCTCTCTCTCTCTCTCTCTCTCTCTCTCTCTCTCTCTCTCTCTCACACACACACACACACACACACACACACAACCCTCCGGCACAATGCACTGTTTTCCGGGTGAAGGTGAAATGGAAAGGGCCAATATATAACTAACCCAGGCTGGGACGGGGGGTGGGAGTGGGTATGGTATGGGTAGTCTGATAGATAGGAAGGGCTGCTGATTCCTCCAAACTGTGCCAGGAAACATGTTGTACTATAGGCTATGTACCTCAGTGTGAAAGAAAGGTAATCTGGGTGTTTTTTAGAGTCATTTGGAGGAATCAGTAGCAAGCAGCCTACCAATTTCCCCCGTAAGCTATCGGTACACAAGGGTAAGTATTTATTAATTTGTTTATTTATTTAAACTTAAAGACACTTGTTGTAAAGAATATATATATATATATATATAGTTCTGGTCGGTATTGCACATACGGTTTTATACATATTATAATAATATTTAAGAAAAACTTGCCATCAGACTTGGACATGACCCAGTGAAAGTGAGACAAGAAGTTGGCACCATGTACCTCTTTTCCTTTACCATGCTGACGAACTGACTCACTGACGAACTGACTGACTGACTGACTCAAGGACAAGAGATATACCTCTATATATCTCTTGGCCTTGGACTGACTGACTGGCTGACTGACGAACTGACTAACTAACAAACTGATGACTAACTGACTGACTAACTAACTGATGACTGACTAACTAACTAACTAATGACTGACTGACTAACTAACTTATTGAATGAAACTAAATTGAATAACCAACACTACACCATTTCACTCTCATAAACTGACTGAGTGACTGACATGGATGGCTGAACACGTAATCTTCTTCTCCTCCTCCACCCCCTCCTCTTTTTTTCTTCGTCTCCTCCTTTTCTTATTATTAATTTTTCTCCTCCTCCTTCTCTTCTTCTTTTTCTTCGTCTCCTCCTCTTCTTATTATTAATTTTTCTCCTCCTCCTTCTCTTCTTATTATTTCTTCTCCTCCTCCTCCTCCTCTTCTTCTTCTTTTCTCCTCCTCCTCCTCCTCTCTATTTTTTTTTTCTCTCTTCCTCCTCCATCTCCCATTCTTTTCTTCTCCCTTCCTCTTCCTCCTCCTCCTCCTTTTACTTCTTCATCTGCACCAGCTGTGATCGAGAAAGACTCCCTCCCATCTTTATTTTTTTTATTTCTATTATTTTTTCCCTCTTCGTTGCGAGTCCGTTGGAAATACGCCTCAGACGACCACGACCGGTTTTACTCCCGCAGAGAAAATCACCCGCCAAAAACGGGTCGGGGCCAGACAGTCAGTCAGTCAGTCAGTCAGTTAGCGTGTAGTACAGTCACATTCAGTAGTTCAGTCAACACTCCTCCTACTGTCTGTCTGTCTGTCGGTGAAGGTATATCTCACCCCCCCCAAAAAAAAAAAATATTAAAAAAAAAAAAAAAAAAAAAGTAACATATATAAGAGACAAAAAAAAATATTCCTTTAGCGAGTTTTAGAATGTGTGTGTGTATATGTGTTAATGTGTATGTATGTGTGTGTGTGTGTGTGTGTGTGTGTGTTTTAGAAGATATGACTAGGCCTATATAGGGTCCTTGAGAAAGAACAGATTTAGGCCCAATTGATTAGCTATACAGTTGTCAGCATTTATAACTGGTACAGGGAAAAAAGGACTGACAACGCTGACTGTACCATTTATAAGTGCTGTCAACTGTACAATGATGACAAAGTCTGCGTGGATGCATCGTAGCTAACTCATAACCAATCGTCCATACAGAGTTACTTTACACAAAACGAAGAAATCTTTATTTTATATATATATTTATTATTATTATTATTATTTTCATTATTATTATTATTATTATTAGTATCATTATTATCATGATATTTATTATTATTATTATTACTATTATTATTATTATTATTATTATTATTATATTGATATTTATTATTATTATTATTATTATTATTATTATTATTATCGTCATTAATATTTCACGAGTTACCACCGATACACACACACACATAGAGGAAAGGCTAAGGGTCGGGCATGACAGGACTTTTGACCATGACTGTGCACGTTTTGGAAGCTTCACGCCATCAATTCAAAGTGTCGTCACCTCAACTCACTAATTCCATCCATTAACGATCGGTGAAAACTTTAAAAGGAAATAAACTCTATTGGTCTTACCGGGAGAACTTTTTTTTTTTTTTAACCCTCCAAACTATGCCAGGAAACAGACTAACTTATAATTCTATATATATGTATTAGGGGAATCTGTTTAATGGTATAGTTTGGAGGAATACCTGGCCCTCAAGTGGAGATAATCTTATTTGTGAATTAATTATTGGAGGACACGTGATTTCTCCAAACTATTCGCTTAATTAACCACAAAACAAATCCCTTATAATTATATTGGTAACATTACACACACAGTCGCTGTTTTTTGGCAGTATTTGGAGGAATCAAAAGTCTTCTAATAATTCACCAACAAAAGATTCTCAATATTTAAAGGCTCTACCGTAAAGTCTTTTTCAAAACTCGATTTCCTTGCTTGTTCCTCCGCATTACGACACACACACACACACACACACACACACACACACACACACACACACATACACACACACACACACACACACACACACACACACACACAGACAGAAAAACTTGACAGGAGTTAGAAGACCTCGCCGCTGCCCACATTCACCAAGGCCGTATGCAAGAATATTGGTGCATGGTGTTGATGGTGTGTGATAACTCTACCATGACTTCCTTGACACGATACATGCAGCCATCGTATACCGGTAGTGTGTCACGAATATAAATCACTCAATCATAAAAATTATAACATCAATAAATCATAAAATTATAAACATCTCTCAATCATAAAATTATAACAATTACTCAACCATAATATTATAAACATGACAACCATAAAATTATAATTATCAGTCAATCATATCAATAAATCATAAAATTATAACACTTACTCAACCATAAAATTATAAACATCATTATAAATCATTCGAATTGTTCAGATATACAAATATACACTCGATTCACTAAAATATAACTAATACAGTACCATATATCAATTATGTGTAAAAAAAGACTCCACAATCAGACATATATAAAAACAATCACTACACCAGTACCTAGTCAAATATAATTATCAATCACTATAATAACATAAGCTTAAAAAATCACTAAAATCAGACCAAAATATAGAAATAAGTGAAATATAAGAATGGAAGAATTGGGAAGGAGGGAGGGAGTGCAGATGAAAACTATAAACGAGAAAGTGAAATCTCGAGCAGGAATATATTATGTCTTACTGCATTTAGAATTTCAGTCAGTTCGGGTTTGTTCCCCTGTGCATAATATTTTAGAGGAAGGGAAAGTCAATCAGTCAGTGAATATGTCAGTCCTTTAGTCAGTCAGTCAGTTAGTTAGTCAGCCATTTAGTCAGTCAGTCAGTCAGTCAGTTAGTTAGTCAGCCATTAATCAGTTAGTCAGTCTGTCAGTCAGTTAGTCAATATGTCAGTCAGTCAATCACCCAATCTTTTTATTGTTATTATTATTATTGCATTATAATAATAATTATTATTATTACTATTATTATCATTACTATTATTATTATTTCTGTCTATATATTTTATCATTATTTTGTTTTCGTCTATCTGTATTGGCATAACTCCAACAGTACCACCAGCACCACAGTTCCACTATAGAGGGGTAATGGAGAAACAAGAAGTAGAAAAACAACGTCTGTATGTCACGATTTTCTTGGCTGCTTGCACTGGTACCCCCTCACTTCTCCCCCCCCCCTCTCTCTCTCTCTCTCTCTCTCTCTCTCTCTCTCTCTCTCTCTCTCTCTCTCTCTCTCTCTCTCTCTCTCTACTACTACTTCTGTGCCTATTTCCCAATCACTCATATTCCTACTCACGAATATTCCCACCCACTCATTCACTCATAAATTATTTCCCTTTTTTTTCCTCCTCCATGCACTTTCCCCTCACGACCCTCCCTCTCACACTCTAACTTATTAGTCTCTCACATTTCCATTCCTCTCTCTCATCTGTCACTTCTTCCCTATACCTACCTACCTCCATTCTTACTTACTCTATCTTCACTCCTCTCCCTTTCCTTCTTTTGTATTCAATGATCAATATCATCTCATTATTATTATTATTATTATTATTATTAAGTTCTGTATATTTACCATGTATTATTACCAAGAATGTAACATGTATGAAAAATAACCACCATTAGTGGAAATAAACTATTTATTTATTTATTTATTTATTCTCATTCATTCACTCACTCATTCACAATTCCCTTTCCTCCCTCTCTCTCTTTCCTCTTTCTCTTCCTTTCCTCTCCTCTCTCTCTCTCTCTCTCTCTCTCTCTCTCTCTCTCTCTCTCTCTCTCTCTCTCTCTCTCTCTCTCGACCTTGCTGGCCTAACTGTGAACTTGGGGGGCGCGTCTAAAAATTCATTTTCCTCAGACAGGTAACGCCACTTTCACTTCTTCTCTCCCAAAGGTTACGATATGCATGCTGTCTATCTCTCTATCTCTATCTCTCTCTTACCCCGACAAGAGAGAGAGAGAGAGAGAGAGAGAGAGAGAGAGAGAGAGAGAGAGAGAGAGAGAGAGAGAGAGAGAGAGAGAGAGAGAGAGAGAGAGAGAGAGAGAGAGAGAGAGAGAGAGAGAGAGAGAGAGAGAGAGAGAGAGGAGAGAGAGAGAGAGAGGAGAGAGAGAGAGAGAGAGAGAGGAGAGAGAGAGAGAGAGAGAGAGAGAGAGAGACTTTAGTCTATATCACTTAATTTCAATTCTCAGTGTCTGTCTTTTCTTTCTTATCTTTTATTTCTCTCACATTGTTTTGCTCGTGTCACTCTTCTCTCTCTTTTCATATATTTGAATTTCTTCCGTTTTCCGCGTCTCATTTACGAATTATTGTTTTGTGGAGAGTTTAAACATTTGTATTTCCTTATATTTGATCCATTTGGTAGAAAATGAAACCAAACCTTTTTTGTTTTGTTTTTTTTATCAACAGATTACACTTTGCTGCTGTGTCATTCATTTAATTAGCCACCCACCCACCTTTTCACAATCCCTCAGACTCCAACTCATTCATTCACTCATTCACCTAATCACCAACCCCTTCTCTCACCCACTATTCATCCATTCACTCATTCACAACTTCACTCACCACTCACTCACCAAGTCATCCATTTCCTATATATCGCATCTATTCACTCATTCACTAGACAACCCATCCTTATGAAACATCCATATCACTCATAACACCCATCTCATTGACTCACCAACTACCTACCTATATAACTCATTCATTTTACTCACTGACTGACTCACCAAACTACCTATTTCTTACCTCATTCATAACCCCACTGATTGACTCACCAACCCACCTTACTACCTACTCACCTACCCACCTCCCTCTATGATTCACACACAGTCTTATCCCAATCTGCTCTGACCCTTTTGCCCCAGTGAAAGGAGAAAGAGTGGAGGGCCGGGGAGAAGGGGAG